>JAFLJL010014929.1:97675-105175 GCA_018398815.1 Conus ventricosus | reverse complement strand
AGAGGAAGAACAGCTACATCGCCATGTTGATACTGGACGGAGAGCGGACGGGTGTAGTAACTGGGATTGCTCCTCTCGTTTTTGTTCTGGGGGAGTTGCTGATCCGCTGTGGCGACGGTGGGGAGACTACCAAGGCCCTAAAACTCCTCGCAAAGCAAGACAGCTCGAGACAGAACGATTGAAATCGAGCAGTTCCAGAAGCAGTATGGAGCGTAGCGGACGGCACTTCACGAAGAAGTCTCCAGAGAACGGTTGAAAGTGCCCAATTTGTTGGAGTGGTGGGCATGATACCAGACTTAAGCTCGAAGATGGACACCCGCTTTGGTTGAGATGAAGGAGGACCTCCACGTCCTACAGGAGTGAGTACGGGGCTGCAAGAAAAGAACGAGCTGAGGGCACTTGAGGGGTGTGGTTCAGGGTTCTACGTCAGCAAAAACGAGCAAGTGCAGAAGGTACGAACGAGGACCTGGACGAGGATGTGGACGTTGGAGATGGAATACGGATGACCTTGAGGGACGGTCCAGCCGCAAGAAACCTCATCTTCTACGGCCTGTCACGGAGAACAACGAGACCTCCGGCGGACTGTGAAGATTTCGGTTGAAGGACCCTGATCAAGATAAGTTAGAACTTGCTGAGGACTTTCAGTTCGAATAGGGTTCATCGAATCAGCTCCAAAGCTGGACTCACCTGTGATTCGCAGAGTGGTCCCTCCTATAAACAGAAGATTTCTGTGTTATAAGGCAAAGGGCAAATTGCAGCGGGACAACGCTCTTCGTTGGGGAGGAATTCTCTGCTCAAAGTTCGAGAGGTTAGGAGGACGTTTTTAACTCCCCACTGAAGACAATGTAATTGGGGGCGAGGGCAGAAGAGCACTCTAATAGGTGTTTAGCTACCTTCTCCTATTGATGGGTAGTCGAATTTTCATCTGTGGGACCCATGCTGACAGACTAGTTGAAATTAATTAGGGGAGGCGGGCCGGCCCACCGTTTGTCTAGATGATTTCATTTTCCCCGTACCGCGAAAAAAGAACAAAACCTTTGGGACGACAACGGTTTTGTTGTCACAGTGCGGCGAAGTTGACACGCTGTCAGCCGTGCTGTTCATGAAGACAGTTTCAAACGGCAGTTGGCACTCTAACTTTCGTTCAGGGCCGAATGCCCAGGTTGAAAATGTAAATGTTGTTACAAAATGACGTGATGCAACAAAACCTGTCTAACCGTTTTTTCCGAAGATGTGTGTACCGTGTTACTGATCTAGGTGATGTATGTGTCCATTGTTCCTTTTTTCTGTAAATAACACAAAAACTTCTCCTTTCTTCATTGGATATATAAACTGTTTATCCTCTAAATTTACATGATAAGATTTAGTTTGTTTGTTAGTTCTTTGATTTTATAGGCTGGTGGAAACTTTTATGGAAGATTTCAGTGTCTGTGTTTGAGGCTTTGACAAATTTTGTAAACCAGCTATGAAAATGATACACGTGGGAAGGCGATATGGGGGGTTATTAGGCCTTGTTTAAAAAGAGTTTTGTTACACTCGTTAAGTCACTGGAAATTAAGTTGATATTTTGCGCTTTTGTGTTGATAAATCTATGTTGGGGTACAATAAAGATGTTTTGTATGTCTGTGCATATGTACCACCAGAGGGTTCTCCATACTATCGTTTTGTGGATTCTGATAATGGGTATTGCTTTACTTGAAGACTTTGTATGTGACAGTTGCTTTCTAATGGTGATGTTTATATTTTGCTATGTGGTGATATGAATGGTCGTACTTCCGATATTTCTCAAGATTTAGAGGAAAGTGTTGTATCCTTTTGAAAAATCAATGTTAGAGTGCCCATTGCTTGTGAACAGGAATTCTAGAAGACAATGTGTTTAAATAATTATGGTAAGATGTTTGCTAAACATGTGCACTGAATTTGATTCTGTGTATTTTGAAATGGTTTGTGAAGGGCCGACTCAAAGGTTGCTACACATACATCTACTGAAAGTGGTAATAGTGTGAATGATTATTTTTTAATGTCGGTGATATATGTTTGCAAAATACTTCATGTAATGGGATTGTAAGTTATGTGTGGCGTGAACGGATTGATTTGATCACATGCTTTGGTCCTGCGTTACTATCTTTCATAGCGAAAACCTAGACAATGTAAGAGAAAGAGGATGCTATTGTTGGCTGAAAATATGTTTGGATTGAAGCTTTATGTTGACTTGTTGTGTAATGCAATGATTCACCAGAATTTCAAACAACGGATGCACATGGCAGTTAGTCTCATGGAAAGTTAATATTAATGAAGACTTTAATGTTTTTAACGATTGTTAAAAAGTCGCCGCTGACAGTATGATGAGGAAGATTAAGGGTAAATGCGAAAGAAGTGGCGCTGATTGGTATGATAAGAAAATCTGTAAGTAAAAGAAATGCACGTACTTTGTTAACTAATTATCGTCGTACTTTATCTGTACCTGATCATGTTGAATACTGTACTGCCAGACGCGACTATAAACATCTTTTGAAAGAAAAACAAAGGTATTAACAGAACAATGGTAGATATAACTTAGTTTCCTCTCGTTAGTAGCCAGAAAGAGTTTTTGGGAAACAATGCGGAAACTCAGAAAAAATAGAACCCAGCTCTCAAAATGCTATTAGTTTGGTCAATTGGTTTCATCATTTTAGGAACTGCTTGAAGAAATTGATAGTATGATGTGGTGTAGGGCAGGTGTCGGAGTGATGAAGATGATGAGGAATTATAATAAAATAAATCGCCCTATTTCGAATAGAAGAATCATTTTGGCCTTACGTAAATTGAGGATCGAAAAGCTGCAGGCCAGATGGGATCATTAGTGAATAATTAAAACTGCTTGTAATCTGATATTTGGTGATTAACTTTTTAGCAAAATTTATGAATACTCTATTTGATAAATGTGTGTTTCTGAACGTTGGGCTGGAATCGATGTTCTCCCTTATATAAAAAAGGTGACGCTAACAACCCAAACAAAACTAAGAGGATTTCGCTGTGTAACATTGGCAGTAAATTATATAGATGCTATCATTAACAGAACGACTTCGGAATGGGTCGAGAGAAACAATATTGCAGGCGAATATCAAGCTGGTTTAACGGAATTATTCATTAGATCACATGTTTACTATGATGGCCTTTGTTCAAAAACAGTTCTGTCTAAACCGAAATTATATGTAGCTGTTAGATTGATTTTGAAAAGCGTTGACTCTTCAACAGAAGTATATTGTGGCCAATACTGGGAAGCATGGACTCCGAGGTAAATTATATAGATGTATTATGAGCATGTATACTCTTGAAAGGCGGAGAGTGAGACGCGGATTCATCCCTAACGTATACATAAAACTGCCATTCGGGAGTCAAACAAGGGGATGTCTGTAGTCCCGTTCTTTTTTCTCTATTATTAACGAAAAACGTTTAGAAGTATATACATAACGGTAGGCACGGAGTCACTTTGTTAAATGATTGCCTTGGAGATATTTATTCTCATGTTAGTGATGACGTTGTATTGTATATCAGACACAGATAGTTGGTCTGCAAAATCAGCTAAATTAGTTTCGAAAAGAGCTACCTGAATCTCTCAGTTGAAAGGTAAACATGGCAAAAAGTAATATTATAGTGTTTAGGAAAGGTGGATATTCTTGCCTGCGGGAAAAAATGGATGTATAATGGACTTGGAATTGCTATGCCAGTGGTGAAATACTTATAAGTACTTGGGTATACATTTCTCAACCCGTTTAAGTTTCGATTTGTTGCAAATGATCTTGTAACTGAGCTAAAAACAATGTTTATTTGTATCCTACAGAAACTGCTGTGAACTGTGCTCGATCAATGAGTCCTCTGAACATTGTTTTTATGTTATTCGATTCTCGATTCAACTATGGTACAGTACGGAGCCTGAGTTATGGGGCCTCGAGTTGCCTCCTACACATATCCCTCAACTTTGTTAGCATTAAAAAAGTTTTCTCGGTGTTTCACTACAGGACACCAAATGGACCTGGTCTTATGGGGAGGACTAAAAGATATCCAATTCATTTACTCCTCAGTGGTAAGATGCATTCGTTATTGGCTAAAGTAACTCGATGCCCCAGAAAGATTACTCACAAAGCGTACAAAATGGTTAGTGCACAGCTAGGGACGTAGGGGTAAGAGCAATTGGGCACAAACTAAAGTTCGGTTGAAACTGTACGGAATTTGGTTTGGTGTTGTGTGGGAGAATCAGTGTGATGGAACATAACATAGTTTTAATCGCTTGTTTCGGCAAAGGTTACTCGATTGTAATGGCAAAGATGGAAATTCCATGTTGAGACAGTCACCGGTTTGATATTTACAGGATTGTTAAATCTTCACATTGTATTCCATGGTATTATCAATGCAGATTAACAGACTATTAAATATATTGTCACAAAATTAGGTTTGGTGTTTCTGAGATCTGTGTACATTTAACCGTACAGGCCTTTGAATGATCGAATTTTTTCATGTCCACTTCTGCTACGAGATGATGAAAATGAAATCATTTGTTCTCACTTGTTTAAACTACAAGCTGTTCGAAGCAATTAATACCACTAAGATACTTAGGAAAACCATGTTTCTTCTCACGGATTATGTTAATGGCTTCATTTGAATGAAAACGCAATTAATCACTTCGTTTGTATTTGTATAAGGCTTTTTGAATGCGAAATGATTTGTTTAAGACCGTTAAATTATGTGCTAAGCGAGTTAAATGAGGTGACCTGCGCGGTATGATATGTATTAACCCCCTTCGAGGGGGCTATGGCCTTTACGAATAAAAAACGTCTACGTCTACGTCTCTCTCTTCTCTCTCTCTCTCTCTCTCTCTCTCTTTCTCTTTCTCTCTCTCTCTCTCTCTCTCTCTCTCTCTCTCTCTCCTCTCTCTCTCTCTCTCTCTGCCCCTCTCTCTCTTTCTTTCTCTCGCTCTCTCTCTGTCTGTCTGTATGTCGCTCTGTCTGTTTCTGTTGTGTGTGTGTGTGTGAATGTGTGTGTGTGTGTGTGTGTGTGTGTGTGTGTGTGTGTGTGGTGTATGCGTGCGTGCGTGCGTACGTGCGTGCATGCATGCGCGCGCGCGCGCGCGCGCGCGTGCGTGTGTGTGTGTGTGTGTGTGTGTGTGTGTGTGTGTGTGTGTGTGTGTGTTGTGTGTGCGTGCGTTAAAAAGTCGTGGGTTACAGATGTTAGGGGATTTTCTGGTTTTTTTAATGGATTTGGTTAATGTCTGGATGTGTCAAGGGGTTGGAAATGTAAATGCTTTTTTGAAACAATTCTGGCAAAGATTAATTGATAACCGTTGGCAAAACTGGCATGAAAACATCCGGAACAGTGAGCGATATTCGTTTTATTAGAACTTTTAAGACATCCGCTGGTTGTGAAAAATATCTCTCACTTAATATTGACAGGCATATTAGAAGTTACCTAACAAGATTTAGATTAGGAATTACAGACATCAAAGCGCATCAGTATCGATATGCAAATACTAAAAACATTGATATGCTATGTCCTTTATGCAAAAGCGCGAATGAAGTGAAGTGCATTTCTGCTTTGTCCTGCAAGATTTTAGGTATGAATACATACCTCGGAAATTCTTTGAAAACCCCTGTTTGTTCCGAGCTGCTCTCCTCATGGCAAATCCAAAGGAAGACGTACTGAAGAGCATGTGCATTTATTTATATAAGGCCTTTAAAAGGTGCGCTATTATGGTCAGTTAAAGGAATCCAACTCTAGTATTTATTGTGTACATTTTGTTGCTTTTCTGTCAGTTTTTGTTGTCAACTATGACATGGTACCGTGCTGTATGAAGTATCATTACTGGTATTGTTGTATTGTACCCCCATCAGAAGGGGCCATGGCCTATACTGATTAAAATTTTTCGTTCGTTCGTTCTCTCTCTCCCCCTCTCTCTCTGTCTCCCCCCCCACCTCTCTCTCTCTCTCTCTCTCTCTCTCTCTCTCTCTCTCTCTCTCTCTCTCTCTCTCTCTCTCTCTCTCTCTCCCTCTTTCTTTCTCTAGCTCTCTGTCTGTGTGTATGTCGCTCTGTCTGTTTCTGTTGTGTGTGAGTTGTTGTTGTTCTTCAATTTAACGTCTTTTCACTAGATGTGATATTAGACAAGGTGTGTGTGTTTGAGTGTGTGTGTGTGTGTGTGTGTGTGTGTGTGTGTGTGTGTGTGTGTGTGTGTGTGTGTGTGTGTTTGAGTGTGTGCGTGCAGCGTGCGTACGTGAGTGCGCGCCGCGTGCGTGCGTGTGCGTGTGTGCGTGTTTGTGTGATGAGGAGAAACTCTAAGTAAGAATTAAACTGTAAATAAAAAAAAAAAGAAATCAAAAGTAAAAACAAACAACTGTACAAAATAAGATCATGAAACAGCAATTACAGGATTGAGCCAACTGGGCTTAACATAAGAATTCGTACAAAATTTAAGAGAGATATGGTATCCTGGAATATGCACTTTGAAGCATCCTTTCTAAATTCTGACAAATCGGAATCAAAGTAGGGGCAAAAGTATAGAACGTGTGTTGTTGTACAATTATCAAGGGCGCCGCAAGCACATCGAATATTCTTGACATATTTTGTTCTGAATGCATGTATTTTTAACCGAAATAATAAGGAGACAAGTTGTTTACTGTGTCTTGGATATAATCCTGTCATGAGTCGGCCGAATGTTCTCGAGCATTAGGCAAATTAAGGGTATTTTTGCTGTTGTTGAGAGCAAGTTCCTTGGGTTGTTCAAGTGTGCGAACTCGGGCATCACCAGAGGGGAATACCCCGAGTCGTATACTGAAGGAGGGGGAGTTACTGGGAAGTGTTTCGCATGTCCGAGGGATAGTGACAAGGAGTTGCCGACCTGCCGGTCCTGGGTAGAGGAGTGTCCAGTCCGACCACTGGCTGGCTATTCACTGGGTTCTCCAGTGGGCCTGAAGGGAAGGCGATCGTGTCAGGTGACCGTCACGGGTAGGTGACCGTCAGCCTGCAGGCAGAGTACAGCGACCATTCAGTCGTCCTTGTTCTGAGGAATGAATGGAAGGCTTCGGCCTATTGAGTGGTTTGCGCCTTGTTGTCTATAGAGGTAGTACCCACTCGAAGCATCAGTCCTGGCTGGTAGAGGAGTCCAGGCTGTTAGTACAATGGGTAGCTTCGGGGAATCGAACATGAGTTTGAATGGGAGGTTATGCATTAACCACTTGGTACCCAAGTCTTGGTTAGCGCTAGCAGCTGTGGTGTGTGTGTATGTGTAGGTGACTAGTGATTCCATTGGTGGAATAAAAATAACTTGGGGATTTATTGGTACAAATCGTGTGATGTGTGTGTGCCAGTGATTCCATTGGTTGAGCCAGTTAAACTCGGGTTCTCTCTTTCTTTGAAAACGAATATAAGGTAATTGGAAAACCAGGAAGTGTGACTCAGTTAAGGGAAGTGAACTCGCCCGTCTTGCTGAGGGCTCAAGAAAATACAGCGTGAAGCAGAGGTTAGCTGTCG
>JAFLJL010014929.1:84935-91675 GCA_018398815.1 Conus ventricosus | reverse complement strand
AGGTTAGCCCCGTCTGTGTTTGTTGAGAACGTGATGATCAACCCGAATGCAGTGTCTCCTGTCTCCTTCCTGCATTAACGCATTGCACTCTCTCTCTCTCTTTAGTCTGCCCTATCAAATGGACATGGTTGCTTTTCTTTTCTTTTTTCTTTCTTTCTTTTCCTCTTCATTAGTTAGCAACTCTCTCTCTCCACATCTCTCCTTAGTCTTTCTCTGCAGACTATCTCATGCTAATCTCTCAACTTGGTTCTCTTCTCCTCCCCTCATCTCTCTGCTTCTCTCTCGTCAGAGCTTACACAGAACCTCTTCCTCTCTCTCTGTCTCTCTTCGTTCTTCCTCTCGTTCTTCTCCCCTTCACTCCCCGCATCTCTATCTTATCTTGAAACTCATCTGTCCAAGGGCGAGTACCATTGGTCAGTATTTTTACCGCCTCGTACCCGAAGTTATCTCCCTCTAATTCCATTGGATATTCAAATCATGACAGTCACGCCTACACGCCTTACTCTCTGTGGTGGTCAATTGTCATTTAATTGATTAGCTTGATTTCACCCCCACCACACACACCTTCCCCCTCCTACTTCAACTGGCGACGTCCGACTTAACTTGTGGGCGCTAGTCCTACAAATTGGCTAGATGAGTCTGGCCCAGGCACTGAGATCCGTCCGGCAGACATCGAGGCGTCGGTCAAACGGCTTAGTCTGTCTGGCTGGACCATACCATCTCCGTGAAGCCTCTCCGCTAAGCTTAATTGGCTGGATGAGTCTGAGCCGGGCGTCGAGGCTGGGTTGACCAGACATCAAGGCGTCGGTCAGCTACTTAGTCTGTCTGGGTGGACAGACCGTCTCCGTGGAGGATTAGGATTTTGGTTGTTTTTATTTTTGACCGTGACAATTTCCCCCTTGCAAAAGACTATGCACCACATTGTCTCAAAACAACGGTACAAAAAAGACAACAACCGAATTTGCTGACACACAGCTACACGTGCAAAGTTTGAAAAATACTTTACAACCAACGGTTTATAAATTATAGAATATATCATTAGTGAATACCACTCCAATGAGTTATCATTGACGTGCGCTCTTGCGTTATTTCGACTCATTTTATAACGACCTCTGTGCGCACCTATGCAATTCCCCACCTGCGGATTGCCATCTCTCCTCTTCACAACTACTTTGAAAAGCACAATATAATATGATCACGATCCATGACACTTCACTGAGGAATCTCCATCCTCACTTATTGCAATTAATGCATTACTACACAAGCGACTGTATGCTCCAACATAACTACATTTACATGAACAAGTCTCACAAAGAAAATATGAACAAGTCTCACACAAAAATAATATGAACCATAGCCAACTGGGAATGAACCCATATCCAATCAACATAACTGTAATCAACACATATTATCAACAAAGCACCCCCGGAAGACTGACCCCTTGATTTGCGTTTGCTAAACTACGTGATTTAAAATAGTCCCCCGACATTCTGTCGACCTGGGATGTATCCTCGATCCCCTGAGGGGCAGTGCCATTGCCCAACGCAAACCCTGCGTTTTTCAACTGCGCCTCCTCGGAAATTTGAGGTGATGATCTGTTTTAACAAACCTTTTCCCATACAAGTTTTTTGGGAAATTCTGCACGGCCCACACGACAGCTAAAACCCCCTTCTCTACCGTTGCGTCCCCTTCTTCCATTTTGTCAATTTCCCTGCTACATACCCACGGGAAAACTCGACCCCTTCTGCCCCTGCAACAAACGCCCCACCCCACCCCTGATGCATCTGTCCCAACAAAAAGGGTTTTGGGCAATCTGGAGCTTAAAGTGGGGGGAAAATAGTCTTTTCCAACACCGTCCGTCTTCTCTGCAGCGTCTCCACTCGCCCACTCCGTTTCCCCTCCTTGACCAAAATCACGAGAATCGTGATTGCTGCAAATTTGGACAAACCCCTATAGAACCCAATAAAACCTAGCAATCCTGATTTCTTTTTTGGCTTTGGTCTCTTAATTCATCATCTTCCCCCTTTCCTTTTCCGGCTGTTTTGTGTCGCCCCCGACAAAAAAAAAGGGGAACCCCCGGCTTGGAAAAACCAACCTGGCACTTTTTTGGGTTGGCTGTGAAGGGCTTGTCCAACCTCTCTAAAAATGCTCCGTTGCCCTTGCCCCTCCCATTCTGGATGCTATCAAATGTCACCCATGAAATTCACAACGCCTTCCATCCCTCAATAACTTCCTCATCATCCGAAAAAAGACTGCAGGGCTTGACCACCCCAAAAAGGGGAATACTCCCCACTGTATAGCCCCATGGAGGGAGAAGCGTGACTTCCTTTAGCCCTCCTAAAGGCTATCTGCCATAACCCTTGCCGCCCAAACCCTGGTGAAATGGCTTTGCTTGTGGCGATCTGAGCGAACAGGTTTTCCCCATGTGGGAGCCCTCTCATCGACCTTGGTGACATTTTAAACGTTATAGTCACACAGAATCGATGCCCCTGACTTTTTTCCTCACTAAGACACGGGTGCCTATACGATTTTTGGACGGTTCAATACCCCAAGTCCAACATTTTTCTACCTCCTCCCGATCATTTGCTTGGGGGCTATGGATCGGGGGGGCTTTCACATGTAGGGTTTTTGCGATTTTAACTCCACCGAACTTCTCAAAAGTTCCCCTCCCTTTTTTATCAGTGGGGGGCCCCTAACTTTTCTGGGAGCCCCCTAATTTCCCCCTGTCTCCTACGTTACCCCTTCATACAGTGACACATCCCTGTATTAACTTTTCCCCTGGAAACCGGCAAAAAATCTCCCCTTCTTCTGTGGTCCCCTTAAATCCATCAATGATTGCTGCTGCCCTATGTGCGAGTCTCACGCTGAAAATTTCCGGAGAAAATTTTATGCGGGAAAAATTTTTTGATTTCCTTTCACTCGATTCGGATCCGCTACCTTTTTCAAGATGGGAAGGGTCCCTTCCAATTCACAGCGTTTGGTTGGACCGGGGGAAGCAAACAGACTTGATTCCCACCTTGAGGAATTGTTTCCTCACCTTCCTTTCTATTGTCTTCGAACGACCCACCTCCTGAAAACTCCCCCTTTGCGCCCTTACAGTCTCCTTAGCCTATTGCGGGGTCCACCCCATATGATACTGGTTTTGACCCTTGGGACCCCTGTTCCCCGGGCCCAAGCCTTGGAATGCCCCTGGCCCCCGAACTGTCCGCCCCCATACGCAGCTCAAATGGCAAAACCCTGGCTTTCCTGGGGGGCTTCCCTGTAGGCAAACGGGCCGTGGAAGTAGGGGCCCCCCAATCTGCGGGCCTTTTCCCCACAGAGCTTTTTAAAAGATCCCCTTACACACCATTGAATCTCTCCCCCAACCCTTTGCTTGGGGAGGGTAGGGGGGTATGGGGCTTGGGCCCCTAGCACCCTGTTGACCCCCTTCATCCGCCTGGGGTAACGGGGACCCCTGTAAAGAGAATTGTGTGGCCACCCACGCGAAAAAAAGATGTTCCCACCCCTTCAGCGACTGTTGCTTTCTAGCCTTTCAAGCAACTGCTTCTGGGTACTGGTCGCGTAGCCCAAGTGTCAACAATCCCTGTGCCCATTTTTGGGAAACAGGGCGCGATTGGGCCAATAGACAACACCACCCCCCCCTGAATGGGTGTAAATTTAAAAGGGGGCTGTTTAAGGGGGCGCCTTCCTCTTCATCCCTCTTGTGGCTGACCTTTGACACACTCACGCAAGAACCGCTTAAGTCTGCCACCCCCTGGCCAATAAAAAATACGAAATTCGGTCAGCTTTTTTGCGGGTCCCGGAGACCCGCCATGACGCCCGTGACCCACTGAATGACTGCCCCACGATAACCTCGGTACCCTAACGAGGGGGGCCCCCCGCTTCCCCTTGGTGAACACTCGTACAACAGCCCCCCTTTCACAAGAAATTCTGTCTCACTTCCTAACCACTTTTTTCTCTCCCCCTCTTGCCACTCCAAGATTCAGAGCAAAGGGTCTTTTTCCTCGCTGCCCTAAACCATCAGGCGACCATCGCCTGACTTTCTTCCCGGGAAGACAAAAACGGTTTATCAACCTTTTCCTCCTTCTTCCCCGTGTTTGAAAACTGCTGCCCCCGTACAGTCAACAACCCGGGTCCCCCATCCTTGCCCTGGAATATTTCCCATGATCAAATATGAAGGGTTTCTCCATCACCAATGCAGACAAACCCCCTGAGAAATAAGGGGGACTACTTCTATCTTCAAATAAATCCCTCACGTGCCATCGATTTGAGTACAGTCTGGATTTTCCCCGTCAAATCCCCCTTTTTCGACCCCGTTTTTCAATACCCCAAAAACCCGTGTTCGAAACTTTCACCCCCTGCTGGCCAAACCCCCCCCTTTTCTTCCCCCTGGTAACGAACCCCTCAGCCATGCCCTCCACCCCGACCGATGCTGCCATGCTACCATGGTGCCTCCACCCCCTTCAACGAATCCCCTTTGGTTCCACTGCAGGTCGTTTCCCGGGGACCCTTTTTCCACCTCTTGCAAGGCTGCTGCCTTTTGGGAACCCATCACAATCCCCCGCCACATGTCCCTTTTTTGTGACAAATAAAAACCAAAGTCCCTTGCCCTTCCTTTGGGGCCCCCCACTGGTTTGCAACTTTGCAAAAACTTCCTGTCTCCCTTTCACTCTTCCCCCACCTTGCCTAGCACCTGTTTTTTCCTCACCTTTAGTGCCCAAAGTCCCTTTTATACACCCCGCGAACTTCAACAACTCCCCCCTGTTCGCTGTCTCTCTTTCAAAAATTTTGGTTTTAAATAGGGCCCCACCCCACAAAAACGTTCCTTCATAATAGTCTTTTTAATTAGCAACTCCCTTTTTCGTACCCCCAACTCTAACCACTTTTTTCAAAAAATGATCTAAAAGTCACCAAAAAGTGTACGTCTACCTGCTTTTAATTTAGCGAACGAAAATTTTTTTTTCCTGAACCCCCCCTCTGGAGGTTTAAAAACCCTTTTATCAAGATTTTCCCTTTACAGCGCCAAATCAGCGTTGTTCGGGTAACCCCGTGAAAATCTTAAGCCTTTTCCCCTCAGAACGCCCACAAAATGACTGCCCCCTCTTCTGGGGGGCCAACCCTGACTGGTCGCAAACGTTTCGAAACGATGATGTATGCATCAATCGAATCGGTTTCCCCGAGAATTTTGGCAACTTGGGGCGGGGGCAAAATGCGCACAGAGTCACTGGGAAAAAACTCCCCCTCCGGGGGTTCCCCCTTTTTATTTCATTTCTCAAAAATCTAATGAACCCTTTTAAACTTTCCCCTTTCCCGCTTCATTCTTTGTTTCCCCCGCGTTCCTTATTTTTTCTGTTCGCGTTTTCCCCACCTGATTATCATTCCTAATCCTTAATCTTTTGTTTTGTTTCCCTTTTTCTTTCTGTTTCCCTCTGCGTAGCTTTGTCCTTTCCGCCTTGTATTTTTACGCAACACGGCGTCTTTCCGCCGTTCATCTTTCCCCTCTTTTGTTTGGGTTTTTAACGAAAACACCAATCATCCCCAATACCCAACTCACGAGCGACGCTCACAAGTTGTTCAATAGGGGGGTTTTTTTCTTCCGCCCTTTATCCTTTTTTTTTTTTTTTGAAAAAGATTTTTTTTTTTCTTACGACAGCCCAAAATGGGGGTTCCGACACGAGTGACGTAATAGCACAATCATATAATGATAAAATTCTTGGGACAAAGAGTTAGTTTTTAAAAAGACGCCCAGCCCTACCCAACTATGAAGCGAATTATAGGGGAATCGTGCAAAAAAGTACTTGGGGGGAAATGCCCCAAACTAGTATTAACTATTAACAAAGCCAACCAGTGTTTAACTATCTTTGGGGAAAATAAGTAAAAAAACCCCTTTTCTTTGGATTTTCAAACTTGAATCCCCCCGTTCCTCTCGGAATTGAACAATTAAAAAATGGGCCAATATCGGCAGGCTCGCCAAAAAATTTTCAACCTCTGGGGATGTCGATGGAGGAAGGGCTAGCGCACAGCCCAAACACCCTCAAACCCGCTTACGATTCATTCATATACATACAGTCAATCAAAACCCCTAGTAAAGTCTATAATTTACTACACAGACATGAACGAAAAATCAAAACATATGGAATCAAACAAAAATAAAAACTTCTCTCTTTCCTGAACTTTTTAAACCCAAAATCATTTATCAAAAAATCATTACTAAAACCCCGGGATAAATAGGTTTCTACTTTTCCCGGGCCCTACTTAACTATTCACAAATCACTTCTTTATTTTTTTTTTTTTACTGTACTTTACAAGCCGACACAACGGGCACTGGTCTTGGTCGTTTTGGGGCCCGGTCAGGGTTTAATGGGACTGGGTTGGGCTTGGTTTGCTTGACGAAGTACGCTCAGGGAGAGGTCAACCCCCGGGTTTAAGGGGAACGTGACTATCAACATCGATTGTTTCCTTTCTTTCCTCCCGATTAACGCATTTCACTTCTTCCCCTCTCTCAGTTCCCCCATAAATGACAGGGTTTCTTTTCTTTTTTTTTTTCTTTTCTTTCTTTTCCTCTTCATTAGTTAGCAACTCTCTCTCTCTCCACATCTCTCCTTAGTCTTTCCTCTGCAGACTATCTCATGCTAATCTCTCAACTTGGTTCTCTTCTCTCCTCCCCTCATCTCTTGCTTCTCTCTCGTCAGAGCTTACACAGAACCTCTTCCTCTCTCTCTGTCTCTCTTCGTTCTTCC
>JAFLJL010014929.1:62435-79935 GCA_018398815.1 Conus ventricosus | reverse complement strand
GAGTTTGTCATGTCCAAAATGCACAACAAACTACACTGTCAGTGTCATTGGAGTAGGGTGGTTGTCATGTCCAAAGTGCACAGCAAACTACACTGTCAGTGTCATTGGAGTAGGGTGGTGTCAAGTCTAAAGTACACAGCAAACTACACTGTCAGTGTCATTGGAGTAGGGTGGTTGTCATGTCCAAAGTGCACAGCAAACTACACTGTCAGTGTCATTGGAGTGGGGGGGGGGGGGGGGGGGGGGGATGTCGAGTACAAATTGAACAGCAAACTACACTGTCAGTGTCATTGGAGTAGGGTTTGTCATGTCCAAAGTGCACAGCAAACTACACTGTCAGTGTCATTGGAGTGTGTGTGTGTGTGTGTGTGGGGGGGGGGGGGGGGGGTGTCGAGTACAAATTGAACAGCAAACTACACTGTCAATATCATTGGAGTAGGGTTTGTCAAGTTCACAAAGTCCTGGGGCGGCAGACAATACAGCCTGCTGAATGTTTCTCTTTTGAAGTGTTGTTTGTGTCACCTCCAGGACATCCGGATGATCGTTACAAAGCGATTTGACAAGTATGGACTTTTTTTTCCCCATCGGTATCGTTTCCGCATTCAAAAAAAAAAAAAAAAAAATCTTCGTTTCCGCCTCCTCCGCCCGCGCGCTTTCTACCCTCCCCCCCCCCCCCCCCCTCCAACCACCCCCCCTCTCCCTTCCGACTTTGACATCTTCCGCGTTGTTGTTTAAAGACTGTATGAAAGCAATGGGACTTCTTCATCGGCTTCAGGAGAAGCACATGGCACAAGCAGGTAAAGCTGAGACAGTTGTCAGTAATACTTGATATGGAATGAACATTTCTCGAATGCTCACACACACGTACGCGCGTACGCGCGTACGCGCAAAACACACACACACACACACACACACACACACACACACACACACACACACACACATACACGCATACACGCACGCGCGCATGCATGCACGCACGCACGCACGCACGCACGCACGCACGCACACACCAAAGAAAGAAAGAAAGAAAGAAAGAAAGAAAGAAAGAAGAAAAGAAAGAAAGAAAGAGATGTGTTTTGGTTTCCAGTGATTTTTCACCTAAATGACAAAAAGTGAATCCAAATGTCTAGTATCAATCAGTAATCATGGATAACTTAGTTCCAAATATTTCTGATCTGAATCTTGTTGCCTCGTGTTTTAAACAGCCTGGCTATGTCTTAAGGTTAAGAAGCGTGACAAAATTCATGAATATGGTACCAAAAAAACAAAAAAACTTTCATTTAAAAAAAAAAAATCAAACAGATCACTGTCATGAAAACCCCAAAATACGGGGCCCCTTTTTCTAAATCCCCCCGGAAAACAAAAACATGTTAGTCCCAAAATTTGGGTTCCGAATCGACAAACAAAATGCTAGCGTTCATTCCCCTGTGTTTTTGGAGCACGGCATCTTAAAGGCAAAAAGCAACACTGTCCTTCCGCCGCCCTGGTTTTTCCCTGTGCCAAAACCCAAGCACCTCTTCCCCGGTCGCTGTACAGAGGGGGCTTTTCCCCTGCTGTGAAAATCCCCCCTCTTGAGTGGTTGGAACTCACCCCCCCTCCCCCAAATTTTTTTCGCAGACGACCGTTTTCTTCGTTTGCTGTTCGCCCCTCTCCATGGTAATTGACGGTAGAGAAATTTGGAGATGGGGAAAATGGGGGGGAAAATCAAAAAAATTTGGAAAAATCAGGGGGGGGGAAAAGGCAGAAACGAAACGCGCAAAACCTTCCCCATGCAAGCACGCACGCCGCACGCGCGCCACGCACCACACAAAACCCCAAAACCCCACAACACACAACACACTCGCTCCTCTCTCTCTTTTCTCTCTCCTCTCTCTTTTCTCTCTCTCTCCTCTCTTCTCTCCCTCTCTCTTTTCCTCTCTCTCTCTCTCTTCAACACACACACGCGCCGCGCAAAACCACAACACCACCACACACAACACACACACACACACACCAACACACACACACACCACGGAGGGGGGGGCGCTCAGAGTTTCTTCAAAAAACCTGTGCGTAAAGGGAAATGCAAAGAAAATTGTCCTTGAAAAACTTTACAGAGAGTTGCCCCTTGGGTGCTATGACTGAAACGGAGAGAAAAAAAAAAGGAAATGGGAAAAAAAAGGGGGGGGTGAGGGGGGAAGAGTGAGGGAAGAGGAGGGGGAGGGGAAAAAAGGAAGCAGAAAGTAGGGAGAAAAAAGGACACCCCCACTAAGATGTGGTGTGTGGGGTGTTTTGTGTGTTGGAAAAATTTCTGTTTTACGTTCGTCACAAAATATAGGTGATTGCAGACGTTTAAAAAAACATATTGTTTAAAATTTTTGATATTATCATAAAAGAAAAGAGGACGATGGGGTTTTTACATAGAAACAAAAATAAAGGTAGATGTTTTTGCAGGACAGTAACTTTTAAAAAAAATTAGAAAAAATTTAACCCTAAAATAATCTTAATTTACGATTATTTTTTAAAAAATTTTCCCTTAATGTATTTCCCCAAAAGGTTTTCTTTAAATTTATCAAGAAAAACAACGGGCAACGAATCTAAAAAGTCAAACACTTGATTTTTTTGGGCCCCCAGTGTCGCACTTGGTAAAAACCCCATTAAAAAGGGGTTTTCTTTAGTTCACAATAAAAATTCACATTTTGGAATGAAAGATCCCCCGACATACGCACGTAACAGTCGGGAAATTTACTTGGTTCTTTGGGTTTTTTCTTTAAAAGTCAAAAAGTCAGGTTTGAAAAAGGTCGGCTAATCGACACAAATTTTGGGACGGGAGTTTGCTGCGGGGGTTTTGATGAGGAAACTGTATTAAACTCCAGAAATCCCTCTCGATTTTTTTTGATAATTTCCTTGTTTTTTTTAAAGGACTAACCCTTAAATATTTCCAAATATTTTTTTTGCCCCTTTTTGTGCTCTATCTGTTTGGGATCATTAAAAACAAAGGGGGTTTGTGCGATGGAAAACCCAAAAGAAAAAAAAAACTTATTTCCTTTCTTGTAAAGACAGTGAAACATGTACTTAATCTAAAATTTAATAATTTCCTCTCTTTGTGTTTTTCCCAAAAAACAATAAAAAAATTTTTTTAAAAATGTTGTGAATAAACACAAAAAAAGGTATTAAATATTGGGGGACGGGGCAAGGAAATTAAAAAATTTTAAATGCCTTCGGGGACAGAAATTTGTTCAGCTGTAAAAGGAATGACCCTTCCCAAAATTTAATAGGTTTTTTTGCTTTGAAATCGGGAAATTAAAAAGCAGATCCGCATTTCCATCATCAAGAACTGAGCCGTCAGTGTTTACTTTCAAATAGTTTGTAAACTTTTTTTCCCAATGTCAATTTTGAAAAGGTTGCTGCTAACACTGCGGCGAAATGGCTTTTTTTAGATCAGAAAAAAAAATTTTAAAACTTTTAAATTCGTTTTTTCCCAAAGGGGGGTTCCGGCCGGAAACCCATTTCGCGAGGCGCTACCTCGTGTGGGTCAATCTTTGAGGGAATTAAAACGTCTGAAACTTATAAAAACTTTAAAATTTTGAATTTTTCTGGGCTTTTTTTCGAAAAATTTAAAATTTTGGGATCGTGTTTTTAAAATTTTTAAAGGTTTCGTCCCCCGCAATCCTTTCTCACTACATATTTTACAAAAATTTTTTCCCTTTTCTTCTTCAAGGGGAAAAAGGCCTGCTATTTATAAGCTTCGGGAAACTTTTTTATGCAAAAGGTACCCCCGGGGGCCAACTTTAAAGCTTTACGTCATTTTTTTGGGTTTTTTCTTTAAATGCGATCGCGAAAAGGCCAAAAAAAAGAATATTTCCCTGCCCGTAAGTAAATCTTGATCTTTAAAAGTTGGTTGCAAAAATGCAAAAAAAACTTTAGGTCCTGCCCCCATGGAGAAGGGATGTTTTTTTTTAAAAAATTAAATTTTTAACTCCTTTGGGAAACTTTTGGGTCAATATTTTTTTTCCGTTTATTTTTGGGTTTGAAAGTAGGAACCTAAAAATTTTACTTAATTTTAAAAAAAAATTTCCCGTCCTCCAAAAAAGAATTTTGGAGGTTACTTGGGT
Organism: Conus ventricosus; assembly: GCA_018398815.1. Classification (NCBI taxonomy): domain Eukaryota; kingdom Metazoa; phylum Mollusca; class Gastropoda; order Neogastropoda; family Conidae; genus Conus; species Conus ventricosus. The sequence goes on along the minus strand of JAFLJL010014929.1, from coordinate 75,838 downwards.
TTTACCCATTGTTAAAGAGAAAAAATGTGTATTTTAAACAGAGAATTGAAACCCATTCAAATGCTTATACTTTTTAAATTTTATCCAGCTCGTGCTGAAAGAGCTTTGAATATAATTTATGTAAACAAAAATTTTTTCTTTTTTTTAAAATTTTTACTTTAAAATTAAATATTGCAATGTCATCGCAAAATTGGCTACCTTGGATTTTGATGAAAAACTTGTATATAAGTAATATAGCTTTACATTGAAAAAAATTTGGGGAAAAAAATTATAAAAATTTTTGTGGTTTTCCCATTTTTTTTGATTTTGAGGATGTTAAATGTCCCCCATCTTTGGCTTATGTGCTCCACTTAAAAATGATTTCATTTAATTGTAGACGTGCCTAAAAAGAAAATTTTGGTTTTTAATTTATAAAATTATCGGGCTGTGCCCCCAATCTATCGTAAGCTTTTGTAAATAAAAGGGAAGGAAGAAAGGGGCATTTTTACGTTAGCAAAATGTTTTTAATTTGAGTAGTTAGTCGTTTTTCAGGTGATCAATTGTACTTCGCCCCTTTTCAAAATTCCAGTTTGGGTGTGAAAAAAAATAATCATTTTTACCCACGTAATGGGCCTTTCTAAAATTTTTTTTTTTTTTCCCATGACTTTTCAGTATGAGACGGACTGAAATGGGTTTTTGCTAGACGTTTTCGGGCCCGGGCTTGGCCCTGCTTTTAATGGGAAATTTCACAATGGGACGTTTTCCCAAATTTATCGGGTTTTTGGGGGTCCAAAATTCCCAACTTTTGTTAAATTTTTTATTTTAAAATTTGACTTTTAAAGTTCTTTTGGTAAATGGTTTAAAATCGTGTAAAAAAATCCATCCAAACCCCAAAAACCTTTTTTTTTTCCCCCCAAAAGCGGGGACGATTCCGGGAATTTCCTGTAAAGATTTTGATTTTTTTATATTTTCTATTGTTGTTTGGTCAGGTTCTCTATATTTTTCAGTTTTTTTTTTTCAATCAAAACAAATTTTTGTCTTTGGGAAAAATTCCTTACAAATTTTTTAAACGAAATTTAGATGCAAATTCATCAGCCCTTTTCTTTGGGAGATAGAAATTTTTTTAACTTTTTGTTTTGTTTGGGTAATTTGGGAAAGTTTTTCCCCCGGGATTTTATTTTTTTCCCTTTTCCCACACCTTTTTAAGTCTTTAAAAGTCAGTTACTTTTTTTAGCAAAACTGGGGACCGTATTTTTTTTTTTGTTGCGTTTTAACTCTTTTTGTTTTTTTATTTTTTTTAATTGCACATTTTTTATGGGGCGCTTCTTTTATCTCTTAAAGGAACTTTTCAAAATTTTAGCCAAAAGAAAAAGGCAAAATTGTTTTTGCTTTAACCCCCCTTTTCCCCAACCCTGATTCCCGACATTCCCTGAAAAATGTTTAACCTTTTTGGCCCTTTTTTTGGAATAGCAAAAGCAGCACCCCTCAAGAACCTTTCTGAAGTTTTTAAAAAAAAGAGGGTTAAACACCCTACAAATAACTTCACTCTAAAGTTTTCCCCAGGGGGGGAAGGGAAAATTTTGAAAATTTTTCCCCCAATCGGGCCTTTATGTAAAAAAATTTTGGGTATAAATCTACCCCATAACTTCAGACCCAAAAGGATTTTTTAAAAGATAAAAGTATTGGACATGGTCATCCCCTAGGGGGTCTTTGGCTGTATCCCATTTTGTTTTTAAATTGCTAAAGGGGTGAAAAAAGGTAAGATCAAGCGTTTTTGCTCTATGATGAGATTTGTTGGGATGCGCGTTTTTTCCCGTCGTTAAGAAAAATAAAGATGAATCCACAATTTTTCCAAAAAAATCAGGGGGGAAAAACTTTTTGGGACAACCTGTACCCCGAAAGGAGAAATGAAAATTAAAAGTCGCCCCCAAGGGTTTTTGACCCCATTTTTTTTTAAAACAGTTTAGAGAAGTAAAAATTTTTTAATTTTTCCCCTTTTCGGGCCCTCTTAGGGAAAAAAACTAAAGCAAAATGAAAAATTTGTTTGTCTGAAACTTTCATTTTTAAATAAAGGATGCCGACACATTAACCGTATCTTTTGTAAAAGAAAGGGGGACAAAAGTATGTGAAATTCCCTTTAACCCCCTTTTTTGTTTTCTAAAAAGGGGGATAAATTTATCCGTTTTTTGGGCAAATAAAAAAAAATAAAAAAAAAAAAAAAAAACCAAAAAAAAAAAAAAAAAAAAAAAAAAATTTTTGGGTTGAGTGACTTTTGGGGACTGAAGGAGAAGTACATGATAAAATTTACTAGAAAGATGCATACACAATTATCAATTTTATTTGGGAAAAAGGAAAACTGCGTTCCTTTGGTAAAACCCGAAAAAATTAAATCAATGGGGTTGTTTTTTTTTTTCCCGGGTCATTTGTTAACTTAATTTTTTGGTGGTTAAGTATCAATAGGTGACGCGTAAAATAACCAGACCCAAAACTGCAAAAAAGAGACTTTAAACCGTAAATTGGGGGCGGGGGTGGGGGTGGGGGGGGGGGTGAGTTTTGGGGGTTTTTTTCCAGGGGGGGTTGATAAGGAAGGAAACTGATATCGGGAACTCTTGTATGTAAAAATTTGGGGGTTGACAGGCTTCACAATGACCCCTACTGAAAACTGTTTCCCACACAATATGTTGAGGGGGCCCCGATGGAAAAAAAAAACCCCCGAGGGGGAAAAAATGGCAGATGGTTGCCGGGTTTTAACACCCGTAGGGGGTCGGGAAAGAGAAGATGTTTGTTTGGACATTTTTTTTGATACCCTTCTCCCAGGGTTAAACTGCGGGTCCCCTGTTGACGTTGTGATTTTCGGGGAAAGATGACGCTGCTCCCATTTTGACCAATGATGATTTCGGGAAGATGATGTGGTCGCCTGTTGACCATGATGACTTCAGGGAAAGGGTTGAGTGCGGGTCCCCAATTGTTAAACCACCCGGATGAATTCTTAAAGGGAGTTGATTTGGGGTCGCCATTTTGCCAGGGATAAATTCTTAAAGGGGAAAGATGTTTGTGGTCCCCATTTTTGGCCAGCGGTTTGATTTTTGGAGGGAAGATGAGCGCGGGTTTCCCCAATTTTGGACCAGCAGAAAAAATTCGTGGAGGAGGATGGTGCTGGTCGCCTTGTTGCCCAGCGTTGTTTTTCTTGGGGGGGGAGATGACTGCGGGTGGGAATGTTGCCCCAACTGTTGCCCTTTTTGGGGAGATGGACTGCGGGTTTCGCTATTTTTTGATCAGTGATGGGTCTTCGGGGACAGTGTTAGGGAAATTTTCTTTAATAGCCTTCATTTTGATTTTGAACGGAAAAGAATTTACGCAGTTTGTGTTTTTTTTGAACCCAATTTTAAAAAATTTCCCTTAACAACGCCCGCAATAAGATTTTGATTAACGGACCCTTTTGTTTCAGCTTCAGCTTTGCTTGACGAAATAGCCTCTTAAAAGAAATATGTTCTTTGTTTTCAAAACATTAATTCTTTGGCCATGTTTTAGCAGGACACCCTTAAAAAGTGATGGGGGGTCACCTTTGCATTTAACACAAAACTGTCCAAAGGTACAGTTCTCCGGGGGTGTGAAAAGGCCCAAATTTCTGCTAAAAATCTGTACTTTATTTAAAAACAGGGTTTCTTGGTGTGATGAAGACGTTGAACACTTTAACCCCTTTTTTTTTTGGCGACAATAGGGGTTTTATTTTCAACAAAACATTGTCAATCCCCCAAAGGGTTTTTCTGGAAGTGCTTGAAGTTTAAAAGAAATTTAAATTGTCATTTTTTTTCCCGTTTTTTAAGCCCGATTTTCGGCCCCCGGTTCACAATATTGGAACGAAGACAAAAAAAACTTATCCGGGCCCTTGAAAAAATTAAAAAACTGTTTTTACTTGGGGTTTTGTGTGTCAAAAAAGCTTTCCCAGCAATGTTTTGGGTGTCGGGCATCAGCTTTTCTTTGTCTCTCTTTTTTTGCATGAATTTTAAATTTTATCTTTTAAAAATTTTTGCAGACACAACTTCCCAATACGGATCTATTGCCTTTTTGGGTAATGGGATTTTAGATGTCGCAGGACCCCGAGAGCGTCCCCTGAATTTTTAAATTTAAAAATTTTTTATATTTCTTTGTTCAAAAAAATTTTGGTACAAAAATTTTGGATTTTTAAGAAAATTTAAAGTTGAACTTGTTTAAGGGATTTTCCCCATAAAGGTATGGATTTTTCCCTTTCCCAGTTTAAAATTTTCCCTGGTCAAAATAAATGTAAAACAAAATGAGTCACTCCCCGTGTCCCATAATTTTCGACTTTATTTTTACGTCTTTGTTGATTTCCCCGATTAGAATAGCAAAACAAAACAATAGAAAAAAAAATTGGGAAAAAAAAATACAACTCTAATCCACTTAAAAAAAAGGAAAAAAAAATAAAAATTTAAAAAAATAAAGAAATTGTGACCGTAAACGAAAGGTTCCCGGGAAATGATTTAGATTTAATGTGAAAAAAATTTCCCGTTTGAAGTGTGCCCCTCCAAAAAGGGCCCCGGGTTTAGTAGCCAAAAATGCCCAAAAAGGAAGACTAAAAAAAGGTAGATGGGGGCCAAATTTAAAAGTGATCACACCACAAAAAACTTTTTTGTGATCACCCAAAACCCCGGGGAATTTTCACTATATTAAAGCCCGGGGATAAAAAAACTTACGACCAAGGGAAAACTATAATAAATTTGGGAGAGCTATTATTTTTGTGCTTTTTAAAACGGGGGAGGGGCCCCCCTTCCCCGTGTGTGTGTGTTTTGTGGGGTGTGTGTGTTTTTTGTGTGTGTTTGTGTGTGTGGGGGTGTGTTGTGTGGGTGGTGTGTGGTGTGTTTTGTGTGTGTGTGTGTGGGGTGTGTACTGGGAGGAGGGTGGGGGGATTGGGGGTTGACGTTTCGCTCGTGCGGGCTTGTGTGTGTGTGTGTGTGTTTGTGTGTGTGTGTGTGTGTGTTTTGTGTGGGGTGTGTGTGTGTGGGTGTGTGTGGTTTTGTGTTTTGTGCGTGAGTTGTGAGTGGGTAAGTGTGGGTGTGGTTGTGTGTTGTGTGTGTGGTGTGTGTGTGTTTTGGTGTTGCGGTTTGTATGAGAGAGGAGAGTGTGTTGTGTTTTGTGTGGTGTGTGTTGTGGGGTGCGGGGCGTGGTGGGTGCTGTGGGGTGGTGCGTGGCCCCTGTGTGGTGTGTGTGTGTGTGTGTTTTGTGTGGGTTTTTGTGGCCACGGCCTTTTTTGATTTTCCAATTTTTCGATTTTCGATCTTATTTTTAAAACACGTTTTAAAAGGGAAGGAAAATTTTAAAAGGGGGAAAAAAGAAAAAGAAAAAGGTGGGGAAACAGAGGCCAAAAAGGACGGGGTTTAATGTTGGGACGAGTTTGGGGGGAAAAGGGGGGTCGGAGGGAGAGGAGAAAAAGAGAGGGGAGAGGGGAGAGAGAGAAGGGGGGGTGGGGGAAAAAGAGGGGGGGAGAGAGAGGAGAGAGAGAGAGACAGAAAAGACAGAAGACAGACAGACAGCAGACAAAAGAGACAGAGAGACAGAGAGACGGAAAAAAGAGAGAGAGACACAGAGAGAGAGAGAGACCCGAGGGGAGACAGGGAAGGACCAGGGGGGGGACACACAAAAGGTGAGAACGAGAGGAGGGGAAGAGAGAGAAAGGGGGGTGGGGGGGGTGGGAGAAAGGGGTGGGGGATGGGGTGTTTTAAAAAAAGGGGTGGGGGTTGGGGTTGTGGGGGGGGGGGGGGGGGAGAAAAAAACAAAAAAGGGGGAAGGGAAAGAGAGAGGAGAAAATTTTTTTAAAAGAAAAGGAGGGGGGAAGGGGAGAAAAAAAAAAAGGGGAAATAGTTAGAATGGTGGAGGTGGGGGGGGGGAGAGAGGGAAAAACAGGAAAGGAAAGGGATGAAGGATAGAGAAAATTTTTAGGGGGGAAAGAGGAGAGGGAGAGGGGGGAAGAAGAGTGGGGAAAAGAAAAGAAAAAAGAGGTGGAGGAGAGAGAGAGGAGAGAGAGGAGGGGGGAGAGAGAGAGAGACAAAAAAAGACCCGGGCCGGGGGAAAGGAGAAAACCCCGAGAAAAGAAAAAGAAAAAGAAAAAGGTGAAAAGAAAGGGGGTGAGAAGAGAGAAGAAGGGGGAGAGAGAAGAGGAAGAAGAGAAAAGGGGAAGACAGAAGACAGGCAGACAAAAGGACAGAGGGCAGAAAACAGACAGAAAAGGGGGGTTGGGGAGGGAAGGGAGAGAGAAAAAGGAAAAAAAAAGGGGGAGAGGGGGGGCAACCCCCGCCGGGCCGAAAGGCAGGGGCGCATGGGGCGGAAAAGGAAGAAATTTTCGGCCCCGTCCCCCGCAAAGGGATGAACAAATCAGAAAAAGGGCGAAAAAAAGGCAAACAAACCCCAAAAAAAAAACCAAAAAAAAACAAAAAAAAAGCCTTGGAACACGGGGAAACAACAGCCAAAGGGGGGGGAGTTTTTTTGGGGTCAAGGTTTAAGGGGGGGAAAAAAATGGAAGGTTAAAAAAAAAAAAAAAAGGGGACAAAAAAGGGGTAAAAAAAGTGGGAAAAAAGGTCTTTTTTCCTTTTCATGATTTTTGAAATAAACAGGGTTTTTATTGTTTTGAAAGGGAAAGGATATTGAAATAAAAAAAGAAGAAATATTAAAGAAAAAAAAAAAAAAAAAACAAAAAAAAGGCCCCAAAAAATTGGTTGTTTTTGGTGGTCCCGTTTGCTTTTTCAAAATGGGGGTGGGCTTTGTTTTTTTCCCCCGTTTTTGGGGCTGTTTTGCGGGGGTTTTTTCGTGGGGGGTGGTTTGGGGTAAAAAAGGGAAAAAAAGAAGAAAAAAGAATAGGGGGAAAAAAAGGAGACTTTTTTCCCAAACCCTTTTTTGAAAAAAGGTATAAAGGGTTTTAAAAACAGGGGAGAAAAAAGAGGGGAAAATTTAAAAAATTTTGAAGATAGAAGGGTAAAAAAAAAAAAAGAAGAAGAAAAAAGAAGAAGAAGTTTTGGGGGCGGGGAAAAGAAAAAGGAGCAAAAAGAAAAAAGTTTTTAGTTTTTTTGTGTGGGGTTTGGTGTGGGGTTGGGGTTCCTTTTTTTTCTGCGTCGTGCCCCCGGGGGGAAAAAACCTATGTGCGGGGAAAACCCCTTGCCGGGTTGTGGTGCTTATGGGGTTTTGTTTCGGGTGCTGTGTTGTGTCTTTTTTTTTATCTCTTCGGTGGGAAAAAAAAAAGAAAAAAAAAAATTAGGGGGGGAAAAAGGGGGGAAAAAAAAACCAAAAATAAAAGAAAGAGTGTGTGGCCCCAAATAAAATGGGAAAAAGGGTTTTCCCCAAGGTTGGTTAAAGGGCTTACCGCTTTTTAAAACCCAAAAATGGGGGAAAAAGACGAAACCTTTAAAAAAAAAAAAAACTACCCCAAAAGAAACAAACAAAACAACAGAAAAAAAACGGTTTTATTCGACGGCCGGAAAAACCACAAAACGGGAAGCTAAAATTAACCCCCAAAATTTTTTTTAATTTCAATCAAAATTTCCTGGTTTGTCTGTTTTTTTTTGGGGCAAAATTTTTTTTTTCTTTGCTTTGTTCAAGGTTGGAAAAAAAATCCCCAAGGGGGGAAAAAAATCAACAGAAAAAAAAAGGGGGAACCCAAAAAAAATAAAAAATTGGGAAAAGATAAATTTTTGATGGGGTGTTTTATGTGTAAATTAAAAAATTTTTTAAAAATATAAAATAATGAAAATAAACAGGGAAAAAAAAAACAAATTTTAAAACAAAAAAGGGGGGCAAGGATAAAAAAAAAAAAATAAAAGAAAAAGCTGTCTTATGGGGAATTTCGAAAAAATGTCACGCCTTTTCCCCAATCTTTTGGTGCTTCCCCGTTAAAAAAAAAAAACAAAAAAAAAAAATTTAAAAAGGAAAAAATTTTTTTTTTAAAAAAAGGAAAAAGGAAAAAAAAACACCTTTTTTTTTTAACCCCGGTTTTTACTTCCAAAATGGGGAAAAAAAAAAAAAACAAACAAAAAAAGAAAAAAAGGAAAAAAAAAAAAGAAAAAAAAAAGAAAAAAATGAAAAATAATTTTTAATTTGGAAAATTGGGTTTTTAAAATGGGGCCTGGGAATTTTTTTCCCCAAAAATTGCAAAAAGAAAAGTTTGTTTTTTTTTTAAAAAGGAAAATTTTTTAAAAACAAAAAACAAAAAAAAAAAAAAGGAGAAAAAAAAAATTTTAGGGGTTTTAACCCCGGACAACAAAAAAAATTTTCCCAAAAAAAAAAAATTCCCCCAAATTAAATTGGGATTCCTGACAATAAGTAATTTCACCTGGTGGGCATCTCTCACACAGGCTACAGCCATTCTGTAAAAATTTTCCTGCCAACGTCATAAAAAATTTAAAAAAAAAAACAGAAAAAAAGCTTAAAAATGATTTAAAAATATTAAAAAAATTAAAAAAATAAATAAAAAAACTCTTAAGTAAAAAAGAAAAACATCAACATATATAAAAAAAAAAAAAAAATTATACTTAAAAAATAAAAAATGATAACTAGATAGATAAAATAAGCAATTTTAAAGAATTTAAAAAAATAGATATATTTAATAGATAAATGAATGAATTGGGAAAGAATGAAAGAATTTAATGAATTTGATAAATAAAATAAAAAACCAAAAAGAAAAAACAAAGGCCCAAACTTCAACCTCAAAGGGCGTCGCTCGCGATCTCAGACATCCCAGTCGCGCTCGTTTGCGAAAAGGGTTTTCCCCTTTGCCCAAATTTGCCTGCCTAGTAGCACCTAGAAAGGAAAGTACTTGAAATTTTCCCTTTTACAAAAGAAAACATCCCACCCGATTTTTGTTTCATTTTGTCGCACGTTGGGGGGCCCCCCCCCGAACCCCTCATACACCGCGTTTTTTTTTTTCAGACTTTACCAATCCTGAAATTTAGTTTGCAGGGGGCGATCAACATTAGGTCGTCATGAGGGCCCCTCACCAAAAAAGGACGGCACCCGTCGCCCCGGGGCGTTCGGCCATGGCCAGTGAAAGGTGTTCTGATTTTAACTGAATGTTTGGGGCCCCCCCAAAACCAGGGCCCCCCGTGGCGAAAAATGGTTAGCGTTGCGGACTCCCGCCTGGGGGGGTCGTGGGTTCGAATTTCCCCTCAGAGCCATGTGGGGTTTTTTTGCCTCGACCGGGCCTTTTCCTACCGGGTTGTTTTGACGGGCTCAGGTTTAGGGCGTGGGGCCCGAAAGTCGAGTTTCACCCCTGACTGGGTGCGTCCTTTTGAGAGTGTTCCCGACCAAACTGTGTGTGTGTGGTGTGTGTGTGTGTGGTGTGTTGTGTGCGTTTTGCTTTTGCGTGGTGTGGTTGTGGCCTGGGGTTTACGCCCGGGGTATATAGTAAAAGGAAAAAGGGAGAGTCAGCCCCGGGGGTGCGTCTCAGACCCGGGAAAGGAAAACCGTCTTTATCCTCACTTCATCGTTTTGATAAAAAAAAAAAGAAAAAAAAAGGGCCCCCACCCCCTGAGCCCCCGCGGGCAAAAAAGTCATTGGGTTTGGGTTTGGAGAGGGGTTCCCCTAAAGGAAAAAAAAAATAGGGGAAAATGGTGATGGTGCCTGCCTTTCAACTGGAAAAAAAATGGGTTTTTCTCAAAGTAATCAAGAGAGTCAATATTTGATTTGAAGCATAGACCAGCTAACGATCGAAACATCGACTGGTCTGTATTAAAGCTTGCACCGTTCCTCTCTCTCTCCTCTCTCTCTCTCTCTCTCTGTGGTTGAAATGTGAAACTCACGGATAGGACGAAATTGCTTCAGGCTAGCCCACCGGCGGGTATCTGTCCCATGGAAACGGAGGGGTCACTCTCGCTAAACGCGAGTTTTAAACGCGGATTACTTCCCTTACAGAGTTCCCAACGTCGTCTACTTACCGATATACCGATTACTCTGATACAAAACACACCATGTGCATGGATGTGTCGTGGAAATTGAGACTGAAGTCACCGCGAAAGCGGGGTATAAAGTACCACAGTATTAAAGATTTTTTGAGGATAATGAACGTAATGTTGTTATAATTATATCCGTTCTAAACTTGAACATTTTACAGGAACTGTACTCAGTGGAGACCAGAGTTATCTTACGGGGAGACAAAGGGGGGGGGGGGGGGGGGGGGGGGGGCGTCTCTCAGCATCCCTTGAAAGTGAAAAGACAGAACACGACACCAGGAAGCACAAACAACAGACTTGGGAGGAGAGAGACAGACAGACAGACAGAGACAGTGAGAGAAACTGCAGGAGAAAAGAGGGAGGGGAGGGGAATGGGGGACAGACAACAAAACGAAGCACAGTGAAACACACACACCACACACACACACACACACACACACATCCCCATCCCCCCCCCCCCCCCCCCCCCCCCCCCCCCCCCCCCCCCCCCCCCCCCCCCCCCCCCCCTCCCCCCTTTCGGACACGAGTTGTGTCACTCATGGGGATACAGAGACTACAAAGACGGCAAAGCGCCAACGCAACCATGACGATAACCATGGCGACAAACCAGAGAATGACAACGACAACGACGACCACGACGACGACGACGATGATGATAATGTCGGTTTCAACGCCCTTGACAACCGCCACATATGTCATGTCAACCATTCACATTTTAATTAATAGCCTTGGTGGGCAGTTTTCTTTCGGATGTTTTTTTTTTCTTCTCTCCCTCTCTCTCTCTCTCTCTCTCTCTCTCTCTCTCTCTCTCTCTCTCTCTCTCTCTCTCTCTCTCAAACATTTGCAATTCTGATTTGTCAACTATCTTCGGGTTTGTTTGTTGTTTTTTTTTTTGTTTTTTTTGGTTTGTTCGGTTTTTTTTAACCAGTTGAAATCATTTTCCACCCAAGAAACCCCCGAGGTATTTTCTATTTTGAACTGTCCTGAATTCAGAGCGAAGACCCCCCCCCCCCTCCCCCACCGTCTCGCTCCCCCCCCCCCCCCCCCCCCCCCCCCCCCCCCCCCCGTGTCATTTTTCGGGCGTTTCCAATAGCCGTGACATGAGCAGATGTTTTGACCTTGTTGTTGTTTTTTTCCCCTTTTTTCCCTCTTTCTTTTCTTTCTTCCTTTTCTTCCTTCCTCTTGTTTTTTTCTGTCTCTCCTTCGTTTTTCTTTCCTTCTTTCTTTTTTCCTCCTTCTTTCTTTCTCTCCTTTCTTTCTCTCCTTCTTTCTTTCTTCCTTCTTTTTTTTTTTTTCCTTCTTTCTTTCTCTCCTTCTTTCTTTCTTTCTCTCCTTCTTTCTTTCCTTCTTTCTTTTTTTTCCTTCTTTCTTTCTCTCCTTCTTTCTTTCTTTCTCTCCTTCTTTCTTTCTCCTCTTCTTTCTTTCTCTCCTTCTTTCTTTCTTTTTTTCTTCCTTTTCTTCCTTCTTTCATACTTTGTTTTCTTTTCTTTTCTTCTTCCTTTCTTTTTTTTCCCTTCTTTCTTTCTTCTCTCTTTTTCTTTCTCTCCTTCTTTCCTTTTTTTTTTTTCCTTCTTCCTTCCGTTCTTTCTTTCTTTCTTCTTTTATTCTTTTTTTCTCCTTCTCTCTTTCTTTTTTTCTTCCGCTCTTTCTTTCTTTTCTTTCTTTCTTTGTTATTTTTCATTCTTCTCTTCTTTTTTTCTCTCTTCTTTCTTTCTTTCTTTCCCTTCTTTATTTCTTTCCTTCTTTCTTTCTTTTCTTCTTTCTTTCTTTCCTTCTTTCTTACGGGTTTTTTCTTTTTTTCTTTCTTTCTTTCTTTTCTTTCTGTCCTCCCTTTCTTTCTCTCTACATTTATTTCTTTCCTTCTTTCTTTCTTTCTTTCTTTCTTTCTTTTTTCTTTTTCTTTTCTTTCTTTCTTTACTTTCTTTCTTTTCTTTCTTCTTTCCTTTTTTCTGTCTTTTTCCCCTTTCTTTTTTTTTCAGGGAAGGGGAGAAGCGGGAAAGGGGGAGGGGGGGGGCATGGTTGGCCCCTGGTCAAGGCTTCACACTCTTCTTGGTTTAAGGTCCCGGGGCTCCATTCTCACCACTGACAACCACGTTGGGCAGAGAGATGTTCTCCTCGGAGCTCTCTCCCGTGGAGGAGGTTCCAATCCGCTTCCAGACCTTGGCTAAGACAGACTCGACACCAGTTTCCAGTGTGTCAGTCAACAATACATGCACAGCAAAATCTGGCATGCACGTGAAGTCCCAGTCCACCGCTGGAAAAAAAAAAAAAAAGAAGGAAAGAAGTACAGCTACCGTGTGCCTGTGGAAATGGATGACAACGAGAATAGGACCACACACGTCGGTATCGTGTTTAGATATCATCTCTGAAGACGGGGCGTGGCTGCCTTCACGGTGTATTTTTAAAAAAAAACGGGCCGCAAAGGCAAAAACTTGTCGCGATGGGTGAGCCTCTGAATTCTAGCCGAGGAATGGAGAGAGAGAGAGAGGGGGGGGGAGGGGGGAGGGGGGAGACAGAGAGGGATAGAGGAGGGGGGGAGGGGAAAGAGAGAAAGAGAGAGGAAGGGCGGGAAGGAAAGAGAGAGAGGGAGGGGGTAGAGGAGGGAGGGAGGGAAGAAGAGAGAAGGAGGAAGGGAGGGTGGGGACGAGAGAGGGGGAGGGAAAGAGAGAGAGAGAGAGAGAGGAGAGAGGAGAGAGAGAGAGAGAGAGAGAGGAAGAGAGGGAGGGAGAGAGAAAGAGGAAGGGACGGAGGGAAAGAAGGGAGGGAGGGGGAGGAGAGAGAGAGAGAGAGGAGAGAGAGGAGAGAAGAGAGAGAGAGAGAGAGAGAGAGAGAGAGAGAGAGAAGAGAGAGAGACCAGAGGTGGAAACACACACACACACACACACAACACACACACACACACACCCGCGCGCGCGCCCGCGCGCGCGCGCAAACGCGGACTTAGAAACAGACAGACAGACAGACAGACTTCTGTCTTGCATTCCTTGCGCATATGTCATGTAGTGTTCATTTCTAACTTGTGGTGTCTTGTGATGTCATAGTGGATTTTTTTAAGGTATTCATAAGTCCTCTTAACTTCCGTTACCGTGTTTATTGGTTTCCGTAAAAAATAAAAATAAAATAAAATAAAAAATAAAAAAAAACCACGCACACACATTTCAGATTCATTTGCGCACAAATATTCTAAGCAGAAATACTGTCAAAAATGGTCGTTATAGAAATTAAAAAGAAGAAATAAAATTCAAAGACGTATCTAAATGTAACCGATGCCATTACCATTCCTACATCGGTATTGTTACACCTAATCGGCCATTTTCAAAAAATGTTCCTCGGCGAGTTCTGACCCACCAGCCACAAGGGAATACCTTGGATTTGGCCATCTTAAAACAGAAGAAACAAAATGTTCCAAATCACGAATGACTTTCTTGTCTTAATTTTTTTCTCTTTTTTTTCGGGTTTTTTTTTATTTTT
>JAFLJL010014929.1:49935-57435 GCA_018398815.1 Conus ventricosus | reverse complement strand
GTTCTCTCATCCACTGTACGACCACGAGCTGAAGCTGCCACACTGTTGTGTCCTCCCGTTTGGGCCAAATCCCAGTTGGGGACCTGGCAACGTAGCTTGAGTCGCACCCACACCGAGTCTCCCGGACTCCACGTACTTCGCCCTCTCCACGGAAAGGGCTCCTGTCGGCCTCTCCCACAGGTCTTCTCTGGCTGCAAACACCGCACCGTTGTCGGGCACTCCCTGCTAGGCTCCAACAGGCTGACACTCTTGCGCCGACCGTCCCCACACGGGAACAATTCTTCTCGTCGTCGGCTCCGAGCTACAGCAACCTCCACTGTCATACGTCCCCACCCAGAGACAACGAGGCGACAGCTAACCTCTGCTTAAACGCGTATTTTCTTGAGCCCTCAGCAAGACGGCGATTCACTTCCCTTAACTGAGTCACACTTCCTGGTTTCCCAAATTACCTTATATTCGTTTTCAAAGAAAGAGAGAACCCGATTTTAACTGCTCAACCAATGGAATCACTGGCACACACAACATCACAACTTTTTGTACCAATAAATCCCCAAGTTATTTTTATTCCACCAATGGAATCACTAGTCCCCTACACATACACACACACCACAGCTGCTAGCGCTAACCAAGACTTGGGGTACCAAGGGGTTAATGCATAACCTCCCATTCAAACTCATGTTCGATTCCCGAACTACCCATTGTACTAACGCCGGGACGCCCTACCAGCCAGGACTGATGTTTTCGAGTGGGTACCCCTCAAGACAACAAGGCGCAAACCACTCAATAGGCCGAAGCCTTCCATCATTCCTCAGAACAAGGACGACTGAAGGTCGCTGTACTCTGCCTGCAGGCTGACGTCACCTACCCTGACGGTCACCTGACACAAATCGCCTTCCCTTCGGGCCACTGGAGAACCCAGTGAATAGCCAGCCAGGGGTCGACTGGACACTCCTCTACCCAGGACCGCAGGTCGGCAACTCCTTTGTCACTATCCCTCGACAGCGAAACACTTCCCAGTAACTCCCCCTCCTTCAGTATACGACTCGGTATTCCCCTCTGGTGATGCCCGATTCGCACACTTGAACAACCCAAGGAACTTGCTCTCAACAACAGCAAAAAATCCCCTTAATTTGCCTAAATGCTCGAGAACATTCGGCCGACTCATGACAGGATTATATCCAAGACACAGTAAACAACTTGTCTCCTTATTATTTCGGTTAAAAATACATGCATTCAGAACAAAATATGTCAAGAATATTCGATGTGCTTGCGGCCCCTTGATAATTGTACAACAACACACGTTCTATACTTTTCCCCTACTTTGATTCCGATTTGTCAGAATTTAAAAGATGCTTCAAAGTGCATATTCCAGGATACCATATCTCTCTTAAATTTTGTACGAATTCTTATGTTAAGCCCAGTTGCTCAATCCTTAATTGCTGTTTCATGATCTTATTTTGTACAGTTGTTTGTTTTTACTTTTGATTTCTTTTTTTTTTTATTTTACAGTTTAATTCTTACTTAAGTTTCTCCTCAACACACAAACCCACAAAACGCACCCCAAACGCACGCGGCGCGCACTCAACGTACGCACGCTGCACCCACACTCAAACACACACACACACACACACACACACACACACACACACACACACACACACACACACACACACACTCAAACACACACACCTTGTCTAATATCACATCTAGTGAAAAAAACGTTAAATTGAAGAACAACAACAACTCACACACAACAGAAACAGACAGAGCGACATACACACAGACAGAGAGCTAGAGAAAGAAAGAGGGAGAGAAAAGAAGGAGAGAGAGAGAGAGAGAGAGAGAGAGAGAGAGAGAGAGAGAGAGAGAGAGAGAGGTGGGGGGAGACAGAGAGAGAGGGGAAGAGAGAACGAACGAACGAAAATTTTAATCAGTATAGGCCATGGCCCCTTCTGATGGGGGTACAATACAACAATACCAGTAATGAACTTCATACAGCACGGTACCAATGCCCATATTTGACAAAAGAAACTGACAGAAAAGCATACAAAATGTACACAATAAATACTAAGTTGGATTCCTTTAACTGACCATAAACGCACCTTTTAAAGGCCTTATATAAAAAATGCACATCCTTCAGTACGTCTTCCTTTGGATTTGCCATAGGAGAGCAGCTCGGAACAAACAGGGGTTTTCAAAGAATTTCCGAGGTATGTATTCATACCAAAAATCTTGCAGGACAAGCAGAAAATGCACTTCATCTTCATTCGCGCTTTTTGCATAAAGGACATAGCATATCAATGTTTTTAGAAATTTGCATATCGAAAACTGATGCGCTTTGATGTCTGTAATTCCAATCAAAAACTTGTTAGGTAACTTCTAATATGCCTGTCAATATTAAGTGAGAGATATTTTTCACAACCAGGGGATGTCTTAAAAGTTCTATAAAACGAAACGCTCACTTTTCCCGGGATTTTTTCATCCATTTTGCCAACGGTTATCAATTAATCTTTGCCAAATTGTTTCAAAAAAGCATTTACATTTCCAACCCCTTGACACAAATCCTGACATAACCAAATCCATTAAAAAAACCAGAAAACCCCTAACATCTGTAACCCACGACTTTTAACGCACCGCACACACAACACACACACACAACACACACACACACACACACACACACACACACACACACACGCACGCGCGCGCGCGCGCCGCGCGCATGCATGCACCACGTACGCACGCACCACGCATACACACACACACACACACACACACACACACACACACACACACACACACATTCACACACACACACACAACAAAACAGACAGAGCGACATACAGACAGACAGAGAGAGAGCGAGAGAAAGAAAGAGAGAGAGGGGAGAAGAGAGAGAGAGAAGAGAGAAAAGAGAGAGAAGAGAGAGAGAAAAGAGAGAGAGAAAGAGAAAGAGAGAGAGAGAGAGAAAAGGAGAGAGAGAACGTAACGTAGACGTTTTTTATTCGAAAAGGGCATAGCCCCTTCGAAGGGGTAAATACATATCAAAACCGCGCAGGTCAACTCATTAACTAGCTTACACATAATTTAGGGTCTTAACATATCATTTCGCATTCTAAATGCCTTATACAAATACAAAGCGAAGTGTTTAATTGCGTTTTCATTCAATGATGCCATTAACATAATCATGTGAAGAAACAGGGTTTTCTTAAGTATTTTAGGTGGATTAATTGCTGTCGAACAGCTTGTATTTTAGAACAAGTGAGAACAAAATGAATTTCATTTTCATCATCTTCGAGCAAAGTGGACATGTAAAATTAACGATCATTCAAAGGCCTGTAACGGTTAGAATGTACACAGATATCTGAAACACCAAACCTGAATTTTGTGACAATATTTTTAATATGTCTTTAATCTGCATTGAAAGTACCTTGGGAATACAATGTAAGGATTTAACAATCTGTAAAATCAAACCGGGTGACTGTCTTCAACATGGGAATTCCATCTTTGCCGTTACAATCGATTAACCTTTGCCGAAACAAGCGAATAAAACTATGTATGTCATCTACACCCTGATTCTCCCACACAACACCAAAACCAAATTCGTAAAGTTTCAACCTAACTTTAGTTGCCCAATTGCTCTTACCCCTAGCGTCTAGCGCACTAACATTTTGACGCTTTGTGAGGTAATCTTTCGGGGGGCATTCGAGTTATCTTTAGCCAATAACGAATCATCTTACCACTGAGAGTAAATGAATTGGATATCTGTTAGTCTCCCCATAGACCAGGTCATTTGGTGTCTGTATGAAACACCGAAAAAACTTTTTAATGCGTACAAATGATCTTTTAAATTTGTATAGAGGCAACTTCGGGGCCCCATAACTCAGCTCCGTACTGTACCATAGGTTAATCGAGAATCGAATAACAATAAAAACAATGCCCAGAACTAAATTATCGAGCACACGCAGTTTCTTTAGGATACAAAGTAAACATTGTTTAGCTCTGCTTACAAGATCATTGCAAGCAAATCGAAATTTAAAAAGGGGTTTGAGAAATGTATACCCAAGTACTTATAAAGTATTCACCACGGGCATAGCAAATCCATTATACATCCATTTTTTTCCCGTGCAGCAAGATATCCACCTTTTCCCAAACACTATAATATTACTTTTTTGCCATGTTTACCTTCAACTGGAAAATTCAGTACTCTTCTAAACTATTTAGCTGATTTGCAGACCAACTATTGTTTTTTGATATCAATACAACGTCATCACTAACAGGAGAATAAAATCTCCAAGGCATCATTAAAAGTGAGCTCCGTGCCTACCGTTATGTATTACTTCTAACGTTTTTCGTTAATAAATAAGAAAAAAGAACGGACTACAGACATCCCCTTTTTTGACTCCCAATGTGCAGTTTATGTAATCGTTAGGGAGATCCGCATCTCACCCGCCTTCACAGAGTTATACATGCTCAAAATACTCTATAAAATTTTTCCTCGGGGTCCATGCTTTCACCAGTATTGGCCACAAATACTTCTGTGACAGAGTCAAACGTTTTTTAAAATCAATAAAAGCTACATATAATTTTCGGTTTAGACAGAACTGTTTTTGAACAAAGGCCATCAGAGTAAACATTGATCAATAGTTGAATAATTCCGTTTAAATCCAGCTTGATATTCGCCTGTAATATTGTTCTCTCGACCCATTTTCCCGAAGTCTTCTGTTAATGATAGCACTATATAATTACTGCTAATGTTACACAGGAAATTCCTCTATAGTTGTTTTGGGTTGTTAGCGTCACCTTTTTTATAAAAATGGGAGAACAATCGATTCACCCAACTTTTAGGAAACACACCTTTATCAAATAGAGTATTCATAAATTTTGCTAAAAAGTTAATCACCAAATCAGATTTACAAGCAGTTTTAAAATTTTTCACTAATGATCCCATCTGGGCCTGCAGCTTTTCGATTTCCTCAATTTACTTTAAAGGGCCCAAAAAGATTTCTTCTTTCGAAAAGGCGATTTATATTAAATTTTAATTATCATCATCTTCATCACTTTCCGTCTACCTGCCCTACACCACTATCAGTACTACATTTCTTTCAAGCATTCCTTAAAATGATGAAACCAATTGTCCAAACTAATATCATTTTGAGGCTGTTCTTTTTTTCTGAGTTTTCCGCATTGTTTCCCAAAAACTCTTTCTGCTACTAACAAAAGAAACTAATTTATCTACCATTGTTCGTTAAATACCCTTTTTTTTTTTCTTCAAAAGATGTTTATAGTCGCGTCTGGCATACAGTAATTCAACATGACAGGTACAGATAAAGTTCGACGATATTTATTAACAATGTACGTGCATTCTTTTACTTAAAAGACATTCTTTATCATACCAATCATCGCCAGCTTCTTTCGCATTTACCTTAAAACTTCCTCTTCATACAGTCACGCGACTTTAAACAATCGTTAAAAACATGTAAAGCTTTCATTTATATTAACTTCAATGAGACAACGCCAGTGCATCCTTTGTTGAAATTCTGTGAATCCATGCATTACACAACAAGTCAACATAAGCTTCATTCCAAACATATTTTTCAAGCCAACTAATACATCTCTTTCTCTTACATTGTCTAGGGTTTTTGCTATGAAAGCTAGTACCAGGACCAAAGGCATGTATCAGAATCAATCCGTTCACCCACACATAACTTACAATCATTAAAGTATGTTGCCCAAAAATATCACGCGACATAAAAAATAATCATTCACACAATTACCACTTTCAGAAATGTATGTGTACAACCTTGAGGTCGCCCTTACACAAACCATCAAATACACAGATCAAATGCAGTGCACATGTTTAGCAACATCTTACCATAATTATTTAACACATTGTCTTCTGAATTCCTGTTCACATGCAATGGGCCACTCAAACATTGATTTTCAAAGGACAACACTTTCTTCTAAATCTTGAGAAATATCGGAAGTACGACCCCTTCATATCACCACTTAGCAAAAAAATAAACATCACCAATAGAAAGCAAGCAGTCACATACAAAGTCTTCAAATAAAGCAATACCATTACAAATCAACAAAACGATAAATATGGAGAACCCCTGGTGGTACATATCACAGACATACAAAACATCTTTTATTGTACCCAACAAGATTTATCAACAACAAAAGCGCAAAAAGTATCAGACTTAATTTCCAGTACTTAACGAGTGAACAAAACTCTTTTTAACAAGGCATATTAACCCCCCAGATCGCCTTCCACGTGTAGTCAGTTTCATAGCTGGTTTACAAAATTTTTCAAAGCCAGCAAACACAGACGACTGGAAATCTTCCATAAAAGTTTCAAGCCAGGCATATAAAATCAAAAGAACTAACAAACGAAAAAAAATCCCTTTTTCATGTAATTTAGAGGATAAACCGTTTAATTTCCCAAAGAAGAAAGAGAAGTTTTTTGTGTTATTTACAGAAAAAGGAACAATGACACATTACTATCACCTAGATCAGGTAACACGGGACACACATCTTCGGGAAAAAGTGTTAACAGGTTTGTGGCACACATTCATTTGTAACAACATTTACATTTTCAAACCTGGCAACGGCTGAACTAAAGTTTGAGTGCACTGCGTTGTGAATGTCTCATGAACAGCACGTGCTGACAGCGTGTCAACTTCGCCGCAAAGTGACAAAAAAACCGGTGTCGTCCCAAAGTTTGTTCTTTTTCGCGGTACGGGAAAAATGAAATCACTAGACAAACGTGGGCCGGCCGCCTCCCTATTTAATTTCAACTAGTCTGAGCATGTCCACAGTGAATTTCTCCCGTCAATGAGGAGATGTTTAAACACCATTGAGGCTCTCTTGCCCTCCCCCTAGCTTCTTTAGATGTGGAGTTAAACGTCTCCTAACCTCTCGAACTTGAGCAAGAAGTCCCCCCCAACGAAAGCGTGTTTCCCCCCGCATTTGCCCTTTGCCTTTAACACAGAAATCTTTTGTTTATAGAAGACGCACCTGGGGATCACTGGTGAGTCCGGCTTTGGGGCTGATTCGATGAACCCTATCGAACTGAAAGTCCTCACAAGTTCTAACTTATCTGTGATCAGTCCTTCACCATATCTTCACAGTCCGCCGGGGTCTCGTTGTTCTTCCGTGACAGGCCGTAGAAGATGAGGTTAATTGCGCCTGGACCGTCCCTCAAGGTCAATCCGTTTTCCTCTCCAGGAAATCCAGCTTTCTCGTCAGGTCCTCGTTCGTCCTCTGCAACTCGTCGTTTGCTGACGTAGACCCGTGACCTCACCCCTCATGCCCTCCCGCTCTTCTTGCATGGCCCCGTACTCCTCCTGTAGGGCGTGGAGGTCTTCCTTCATCTCACCAAAGCGGGTTCCATCTTCGAGCTTAAGTCCTGGATCATGCCCACCACGTCAGACAAAGTGGGCTCTTTCACCGTTCACTGGAGACTCTTTGTGAAGTGCCGTCCGCTCGCTCCATACT
>JAFLJL010014929.1:14935-44935 GCA_018398815.1 Conus ventricosus | reverse complement strand
CACGCACACACACACACACACACACACACACACACACACACACGCGCGCGCGCGCGCGCGCGCGCGCCGCAGCACACACACACACATACATACACTCACATCCACGCACACATACTCGCATGCAATCACACACACATACATACACACTCATCCACACACACACACACACACACACACACACACAACAAACACACACACACACACACACACACACACATACACATGCACGCACTATGCACGCACACTTGTATGCACGCACGCATGCATGTATGCGCGCACGTACACACACACACACACACACACGCACGCGTGCATACACACACTCGCATGCACACACACACATGCATACATGCACACACACAAACACGTGCACGCGCACACACACACACACACACACACACACACACACACACACACACACACACACACACACACACAACGAAGCACGCAAAAACTTCCCTCCCCACGCACCACACACACAAAAAACACACGCATACGCACAGAAACACAAAACACCACACACAAACATACACACCACACAAAACACACACCTCTCTCTTTTCTCTCTCTCCTCTTCTCTCTCTCTCTCTCCCCGCTCTCTCTCACTTTTTCTCTCTCTCTCTCTCTCTCAGCGTGTTTTCGACTTGTTCCCGGACGTGCAAATCAATTTTGAATGGGGGCTAGTCAACTAACTCGAGTGACTTTTACGCAACGTCTTGGATAAAACCGCCGACATTTTTCATTTCCCGAAACAAACAGCTAGCCTGACATAAAACGACGTCGTAAAAAAAAAAACAAGGCGAAATTTTTTTTTTTAATGATAAAAAAAAAAGGCTCTCCCGTAGTCAGGGTTGTTGTTTGTGTGTTTGCTTGTTCTTTTGGTGGGGTTTGTTTTTTTGCATGCTTGTTTGTTCCTTTTTGGGGGGGGGGGGGGCGCTTGTTTGTTTTTTTTGTTTGTTTGTTTTTTTTTGTTTGTTCGCTTTTGTTTGTTCGCTTTTTTGGGGGTTTGTTTTTTTGTTTGTTTTTTGGGGTTTTTTTTTTTTTTGTTTGCTGTTTTTTGGGTTTGGGGGGGTTGGGGTTTGTTTGTTTGTTTGTTTTTTCCCTTTGTTTTTGTTTTTTTTGTTTTTTTTGCTTGTTTGGTTGTTTGTTTGGGTTTGTTTGTTTGTTTTTTTGCTGTTTGTTTGTTTGTTTTTTTGGTGTTCCCCGTTTTTTTTGTTTGTTTTTTTCCGTTTTGGGGGGGGGGTTTTTTTTGGGGGTTTTTTTGGTTTTTGTTTTGTTTCCTTTGGGGGGTTTGGGTTCGCTTTTGTTTTTTTGTTTTTTCCTTGTTTGCGGGGGGGTTTTGTGTGTTTGCTTCGTGTTCCGTTTCTACTCTTTCTTATTTTTCTCCTCTTTTGGATTTTTGTTTGTTTGCTTTTCCCTTTTTCGCTTTTTTTTGCTTTTTCTTCCTTGATTTTTTTCCTTTCTTCTTTCTGATCTTTTTTTCCCTCCATTTTTTCTTTCCCCTTTCCCCCCCCCCCCCCCCCCCCCTTCCTTTTTCTTGTCACCCTTTTTCCCGTCCTTTTTCCCTTTCCCTTATACCCCTTTCTTTTCTTTCTTTTTTTTTTTTCCCCCATTTTTTTCTTTCCTTCCCCTTTTAATAAAAAAAAATCTTCTTTCCTTCTTTCTTTCTTTCCCCTTTTCCTTCTTTTTTTCCCTTTCCCCTTTCTCCTTTCTTTCCAGCCCGGGGTTTTCTTTCTTTTTTTTTCCCTTTTTTTTTTTTTTTTTTTTTTTTTTTTTTTTGCGTGTTTCTTTTCTTCTTTCTTTGATTTTCTTCCTTTTTTTTTTTTTCCCCCTTCCTTTTTTTTCTTTCCTTTTTTCTTGTCTTTCTTTGTCCCCCCTCCCCCCCCCCCCCCCCTTCTTTTAATTCTTAAAACCTTGTTTTTTCTTTTTCTTTTTGTTCTTTCTTCCTTTTTTTCTTTGTTAAATGTATTTTCTTTACTTTCCTTCTTCTTTTTTTTTTATTTCTCTCCCCCCCCCCCCCCCCCCCCTCTTTCATTTTTTTCTTTTTTTCCCCCCTCCTTTTTTTTATTTCCTGTTTCCTGTCTTTTTTTAAACCCCCCACCCCCCCCCCCCCCCCCCCAACTTCTCATTTTTCCCCCTTTTTTTCGGTTTTCTTTTAATTTCTTTTTTCTCCGGTTTTTTTTTCTTTCTTGTCTTTTTTTTTTCTTTTTTTTTCTTTCTTTCTCTCTTTTTTTTTCCCCTTTTTTTCCCTTTTTTTTTTTAAAATTTTTTTGGGTTTTAAAAGTTGTTTCTTTTGTGTTTCTTTTCTTTATTTTTTTTTTTGGGCCCCCTACTTGTTTCTGCCCTTCTCCTCTTTTCTTTTTTTTTTTTAATTCCCTTTCTTTTCAACTTTTTTTTCCTGTTTCTTTTTTTTTCTTTCTTTCTTTCTTTCTTCATTTCTTTTTTTTTCCCTTTCTTTTTTTCCCTTTTTTTTCCTATTCTTTTTTTCTTTTTTTCTTTTTTTCCTATCTTTTTTTCTTGTTTTTTTTTTTCCTTTTTTTTTTTTTCCTCTTTCTTTCATCAAATCATTCTATTTGCAAATTTGGGCCACGGCAGGGGGAAATCTGAAAAACATTTTAAATGTAAATAAATTAGCGAACCGCCAAAAAACGTAGAAAAACGAATCACAAACAAACCCACGACCCCCCTTTTCGACCTTTTAGGTCTTCTTCAGGCAAGATACAGACCGTTCAGGACAAACCCAAATGAACGAGCAATCACAAAATTTTCCCAATTCATTTCAGCGCAAGAGGGGCCTTTAAATGAAAAAAGCAAAGGTTTGGGTCTTTTTTTTGGGTTTGGGTCCTCAGTGTTTTGTGTCTTGCCTAAGGAGACCTAAGAGGCGAAACGCGTCGTTTTTGTCTTGTGTTTCCTTTTGGGGACGTTTTTTTGGGGGGTTTTCGCTATCAACACATTTAAAATGTGTTTCATCAGAATGTTTAGGGGTTGGAACCGCCCTCTCTTCACAACCACATTGATGGACGGCTACCTTATTCGGTTCGGGAGCGTCAGAAAGGTGGCAGAAGAGGGGGGGGCCCCCTTTTTCCCTCCCAGAAAGATGCCTTTAAGGCTAGAGACTTCAATCTACAATTTGGGGGCCAGGTTTTAAATTCTTTTAAATTTAAATGCATGTGTTTTTTTAAACTTTTCTATCTTTTAAATTTTTTCTTACTTTACAAATTTATTAAATTTATCATTTTTATCAAATTTGTTTTTTTTTTTAAAATCGTTTCACCCTTTTTGTTTATTTCCTTTCATTCTATTTAATATGTGTCTATTTGTCTATCTGTTCTTTTATTTATTCACTTACCCCATTCTTTTAAAATTTATCAAAGTTTTTTTTTTTATTTTGGTACTTTTTTTATTCATGTATCTATTGCTCCAGAAGGAGGGGGAGGGGGGGGGGAATAAATCTTTTTGACAGAAAAGTTTTTCGCCCGCGCGGCCTCTCTGTCTCTAGCGTTCTTTTTCTTTGTTTTCTTTTCGTTCACTTCTCCCCCGCCCTTCCATCAGGAACCTCCTGGGCTTGCGGGAAAAGGGGGGGGGGAAAAGAGTGGAAAACCAAAAAAAAAAAAAAGGAAATAAAAAAAGAAAAAAAAAGGGGATGGAAATTCCACCCCGTGTGACAAAAATAAAGGGCAAAAAACAGCATTTGGGAAGGGCAAGGGGAGGGAAGGGGAAGAGAGAGAGAGAGAAAAGAGAGAGAGAGAAGGAGAGGGGAGGAGAGAGTCAGAAAACCCAGACGAGACACAGAAAGAGAAAACAGCAAAAAACACCACACACAAAACAAAACACAACGCACAAACACTTGAAATCCATGTACGCATCCATGTACGCATCCAGGGACGCTCTCATGTACGCAACCAGCACGCACCACGCACGCACACACACAAAACACACACACACCCCACACACACACACACACACCACAAAACACACAAAAACACACAACACAAACTTGCAACGCACGCCCCACACACACACACACACACACACACACACACACACACACACTCACACACCACACAAAACACCCACACACACAACACACACAAAACACACACACACAAAACACACACACACCCACAACACGCACAAACTTGCTCGCACGAACCACGCACAAACCACCCCAAAACCCGCAAAAACGCGCCCCTAACACCCCAACACACACACACTTTACACACACACACCCACGCATTTCTTCTCTCTCCTCTCCCCTCCCCTTTTCTTTTCTCTCTCTCTTTCTCTCTCTCTCTCTTTTCTCTCCCAGCGCTTTCTCGAATTTGGTTCCCCGACGTGTCAAATAAAGTTAAGGAGTTTAGTCAGACAACTCGATGTGAGTCCCCGCAACGTTCTTGGGAGTAAAAACCCCCGGGATTTTTCGACTGCGTAAACGACAGCTAGCCTTACAAAAAAACGACAGTCGTAAAAAAAAAAAAAAGGCAAATTTTTTTTTTTTTAATGAAAAAAAAAAAAGGCTCTGCCGTAGCACGTTGTTTTTTTGGGGGGTTTGGCTTGTTCGTTTCGGTGTTTGTTGGGTTTGCATGTTTGTTTGGTTTGTTTTGTGTGTTTGTTTGCTTCGGTTTTCCCGTTTCTACCTTTTTTTACTTTTCCCCTCTTTCTGTATATTTTTTTGGGTTTTTCCCCGGGTTTTTTTGCTTTTCTTTGCTTTTTCTTCCTTAATTTTTCTTTTTTCCCTTTTTCAAACCTTTTTTCCCCTCCTATCTTTTCTTGCCCCCCCCCCCCCCCCCCCCCCCCCCCCCCCCCCCCTTCCTGTTTCTTTCACCCTTTTCCCGGGCCCCTGTTCTTTCTTAACCCCTTTCTTTTTCTTTCTTTCCCATTTTTTTCTTTCTTTTCCCTTCCCCTTTTAATTAAAAAAACTTTTTTCCTTCCTTTTTTCTTTTCTCCTTCCCTTTCTTTTTTTCTTTCTGTTCCCCCTTTCTTTCCAGTTTTTGGGTTTTCTTTTTCTTTTTTTTTTTATTTTCTTTTTTTTTTTTTTTTTTTTTTTGCGTGTTTCTGTTCTTCTTTCTTTGATTTTTTCTTTATTTTTTTTTTCCCCCTTTTCTTTTTTTGGGGGGTTTCGGTCCGGGGGTTCCCCCCCCCCCCCTTTTTTATTTTAAAACCCCTTGTTTTTTTTTTTTTTGTTTTCTTTTTTTTTTTTCCCTTTTTTTTTAATGTATTTTCTTATTTTCCCTTTTTCCCTTTTCTTTTTTTCCCCCCCCCCCCACCCCCCCCCCCCCCCCCTTTTTTTCTTGTTCTTTTTTCCCCCCTCCTTTTCTTTTTTTCCGGGGGCCGGGGCTTTTAAACCCCCCCTCCCCCCCCCCCCCCCCCCAATTTTCTCATTTTCCTTTTTTTTCCTGTTTTTTTTAATTTCTTTGTTTCTTTTGTTTTTCTTTTTTTTTCTTTTTTGGGGGGGGGGTTTTTTCCTTTTTTCGCCGGGTTTTTCTTCCCCTTTTTTTCCCTTTTTTTTTTTTACCTTTTTTTTTTAAAAGTTTTTTCTTTTGGGGTTTTTCGTTCTTTATTTTTTTTTTTGGGCCCTACTTGATTCTGCTTTTCCTCCTCTTTTTTTTTCTTTTTTTTTTCCCCGGGTTTTTTAAACTTTTTTTCCCCTTTCTTTTTTTCTTTTCTTTTTTTTCTTTTTTTTCTTTCTTTCTTTCCTATATCTTTTTTTCTTTCTTTCAAACTTTTCTATTCGTTTTTCTTTTTTTTTCTTTTCCTTTTTTCCAAATTTCTCATTTTTCTTTCATAAAAAAATCAGTTCTAGTTGAAAAAGTGAGGCCACTGCAGGGGAATCTGAAAAAAATTTTTAAATGAAATTAATTAGCAAAACCCCCAAGAAAACGTAGCAAAAAAACCCACAAAGACAAATCAGGGACGCGTTTTCGACCTTTTGGTCTTTTTTCAGGCAAGCTACAGAGACCACTAAAGGACAAAGAAAATTTTAACGAGCAATCATTTATCTTCTTCCCTTTTCAGCGCAAGAGGGGAAATTAAATAAAAAAAGCTTTCTTGTTCTTCTTTTTTGGGGCCTCAGTGTTTTGTGCTTGCCTGAAGAAGCCTAAGAGGTCGAAACGCGTCTTTTTTGGGCGGGGATTTTTTTTGGGACGTTTTCTGGGGGTTCCTACAACTACTTTTAAAAATGTGTTTCGTCAAATTTTTGGGGGGTTTGGGAAAGTCGTCTCTCTTAACCCAGCAGTTGAGGGAAAGGGCTCCCTTGATTGGGTTCAGGGAGCGTCGAAAGGGGTGGCAGAAGAGGAGGGGAGGGGCCCGTTTTTCTACCAGCAGATCCCAAAGGCAATGAACTTCAACCCTAAAAACTTTTCCTTTGGGTTTACCCAATTTTTTTAGGCATGTTTTTTATTTTTTCTATCTATCTATTAATTTATTTTTACTTTAAAAATTTTTTTGGGTTTTTAATTTATTTTTTTAAACAACCCCGCCCCGTCCCGGTCCAAGCCCGCGATGAAAAAGGAGGAAGGTTGTGGGGGGGCAGCAACCCCACCCCCGAAAAAACCATGCTTGCTAAAAAAACCCAAACCTGCAAAAATTTTTCAAAGGAATCAAACGGAAACGACCCGGGGAAAATATATAAGGGGCCCACCAAAACCCTTCTGTCAAAAAAGAAGTTTGCCCCGTGATAAATTTCCCTCTCCTCCAAGACCCCTCACGGATTGGAGTAGGGAAATTTTAAACGAACAATGTACGAAACGGAAGACCCACCCCAGGGGCCCTAAAGAGAGGGGAAAAAAGTACGGGCTGGAGATACTCGGATTTAGTGGGGTGAGAGGGGACGTCATCAGGAAAGCCCACCTTACATGGGGCCCCAACTGCTGTATTCAGGACCGCGGGATGGGGGTGTGCACAGAAAGGGAGTTGGACTATGTTGACCAAGAAAGAAAGAAAGGAGCTGAGGGAAGGGAACCGGTCAACGACAATACTAACGCTAGATTCTTCTCAAATTTTTTCAAAAGGCAGCATGGGTACAGGGGCCTACCCCCCAACCAACTGGCTAAAAGACACAAAAGAAAAAATTTTCCCAAACAACAAAAACTGTACAGAAAATTTCCCAAAGAGATGTCCATAGTAAAGGGAGATATAAATTGCCAAATTGGCGGGAAACAATAGTGGCAGAGAACAGTGTTTGGAAACAGAAGGACGGGGTAAAATAAACAAAAAACGGAGAACTTTTTACAAACCCCGTGAAATGAACGACCTCATCATCGGGGAAAAAGTTTTCCCACACCGCAAAATAAACAAAGGGGAACAGGGAGATAAACCAGCCCCTGAGCACTGAAAACCAAATAAACCCACTTCACGACCCAAAGGGAAGGGAAACCCGGACCCTAAAAGACGTGAAGGCATGCTTGCAATGGGATGGGATCACATACTTCGGGTGGGCAACCTGAAAGGATAAAGATTGCCGGGAACAAAGATACGGGTCAAAAAGGGGGCCCACCCACGCTTTGACCCCAAAAAGCTGAAGTCAAAGAAAAGAAAGGATTTTGGTCATCACCCCTGAAACAAATTCCAGCCCTCCCCGACCGGGAGGATGGCTGGGCGGGAAAAAAAAGGGGAGCGAGGGGGATCCTTTCGATAAAGCCAGCCAAGAAGGCTGGGTTTACAGAAACGACGCAAAAACCATGGATTTTCGGAAAAAAAACCATCAAGAAGATGAAGAAGACAGAACCAAACAGAGAGAGGGTCCCCAAACCAGAACAAGAGCACAGAAACAAAAGTCTTAACAGGAGTACACAAAAAGAACAAGGAAGTGAAGAAAGTGCCAAAAAAGGGGGAAGCAGACCATGTAAAGGCTTTGGGCCCCTCAAGGGACAGGGAAACAGCGGAAAAAAATGATATGAAACCCCTAACCATCCACTAAGCAGCGGGGGTAGGAAAACCAACCAAACCCACCAGTGAAAGGGGAAAAATGGGAAAAAACTTTTACAAACCAACAGACACTGGACAATGGGGGGAACCTTAGCGAGCTACTCAGGGGGTAACCCCGTCAAGGGCACCACCACCCAAACGAGGGAAGGGGAAGACCGGATGTGAACCCAGGGCCGATCAGCAAAGAAAAAAATCATTCAAGCAATCAGGGGACAAAAAACAGGGAAAACCCCAGGAAACCCGACCAAAAAATCAAAAAGGGAAATGGGTCAGGGGAGAAGCAAAAGGGCGCGGGGAGACATCCTTGGGGCTTATTTCAAGAGGCCGGGAAAGGAAGAAGTGCCGAAAGAGGGAAAAAAAGGGTACATCATTTAAGTCCCAAAAAGGGGGGTCTCAGCGAGTGAAAAAACGGAAGGGATACAGCTGCTCACAACCTAGTAAGACTTCACGAAAATCACCTAAAAAGGACCGGCACTGTAGACAAAAGCTGAGAGACAACAAGCAGGATTTCGAGCAGGAAAAATCAATTTTCGACCCAATTTGCCACGCTCCGGAAACACACGAGCAAATCCTTAGTTTGGGAGTCACCAATCCACAACAAATTTTTTCGATTTTAAAAAAGCATTTGACAAAAGTGGAAAGAGAATTTAAAATGGAAAAAACCCCGAGACACAAAGAAATTCCACTCAAGATTTTAAAAATCAAACAGAGCCTGAAAAAGGGCACAACCCTGTCACGTCATCCACAACCGAGTGTTCGGTACCCTTCACATGAACACCGGGGAAAAGTCCCAAAAGGGTGTTTTTTTGTCAAAACCCCTGATCTTCTCATTGTGATCGGGCTGGGTATGAGGACAGCGATGGAAAACCCCCCAGGGGGGATCCCCGTGGACCTCATTCAAAAATTTAGGACCTGGGTTTTGCGGACGCCCTCACCCGTGCCCACACCCTCCCCACAAGCAGAAGAAAAACCCGGGGCCCCGCAGGGACACCAGTAAAACTGCTTGGAGATCAAAGCGGAGAAGACAAAGACCATGAGACCCCCCAAAAAGCCCGGCTGAAGCAATTCGCCTAGGGGGAAAAAAAGATAGAAGATGTTGAGAAAAATTTTCCCACCAAAGGGAAAATTGTCAAAAAAGACAGGAGGACCCGATTTTGGGGTGACAACAGGGCCCCGAATAACCAAGGGAAGATTTGCTTTCACCACCCTCAAAACCCTCTGGAGGAGCCCCAAACGTCCGTCTTTACACCAAACTGAACTGTTTAAAACCCAAGTAAGAAACCCGTCTGCTGTATGGCTCGGAGACCTGGAGACCCCAAAGGGGGTGGAAACGCAAGTTTCAGGGCTTTATCAAAACATGCCTGGGGGCGGATCCCCCGCATCAGGTGGCCTGACAGAATTTCAAATGAGGGGGCATGGCCCGACAGAGCAGAGACCAAACGGAGAAAACCATCAAATCCGAAAGGGAAGTTTGGGTCGAAAACACCCCACGCCAGGGCCCCGGGAAAAAATCGCACGGCAGGCACGGTTTTTGGGAACCCCCCAAGGAAAGAGAAAGCGAGGGCCCCCAGTGCCCAAATTGGGGTAGACGCTGAACAGCGGCTGAGTTTCCCCTCAAACTGTCCTGGGGTGAGGCAAAGCGGGGAGCCCAAGACCGCAAAACGCTTTGGGAAATTTTGCAGTGAAGGGCCCCATCTCCCGAGGGAGCGAAGAGGATTTAAATTTAAATAAGTATTTATTTACTAATTTTTGTGTGTTTTTTTTAAACGATTCATCATTTCTTTATTCATTCATTTCTATTTATAAAGGGCATTTGTCTATCGGGGTTTTTTTATTTTTTCACTTAACCATTCAAATTTTTTTAAACCCGTTTTTTTGTTTATGTGTTAACTTTTTTTATTCCTTTAACCAATTTCCCCCAGAAGGAGGGGGGGGGGGGGGGGGGGGTGGCTCATTTTTACACAAAGTGTTCGCCCGTCCCCGCCTCTCGTCTCTAGCGTTTTAATTTTTATTGATTTCATTTCGTTTTACATCGCATTCCGGGCCTTTCCCCTCAAACCTCCTCTGGCTTGCTGGACGGGAAAAGAAAGATGGGAACCAAAAAAAAAAAAAAAAAAAATAAAAAAAAAATAAAAAGCGGATGGAAATTCCACCGTGTGACGAAAGAAAGGCAAAAAACAGCAAATTAGGAAGCAAGAGAAGAGAAAAAGGGGGAGAGAAAGAGAAGAGAGATTGAGAGAGAAGAGAGAGAGAGAGTCCCGACGACATACAGACAGAGACACAGGAGGGGAGACAGACACCCCACAAAACACACACACCACACACACACACACACAAACACCAAAACCCAGTGACAGAGAGAGAAGACAGACAAAATAGAGAGACAGAAGAGAGACAACAGACAGATAACAAAGACAGAGAGAAGACAGAAAACACACACCACCCCACCCACACACACACACACACACACACAAAACCCCACAACCACATACAAAACCCCAGATAGACAGAGAGAGAGACACACAGAGAGACACAGAAAGACACAGAGAGAGAGAACAGGGCAAGAGACAGACAACAGAGAGAGACAGACAACAGAGAGAGAGAGGAAAAAAGAGAGAAACAGACAAAGAGAGACACAGAGAGAGAGAGAGACCCGACACAAGAGAGACAGAGAGAACAAAACAGACAACAGACAGACGACAAAAAGAGAAGACACAGAGAGAGAGAGAGAGAGAGAGAAGGAGAGAGAGAGAGAAGAGAGAGAGGAGAGAGAGAAAAGAAAAGAAGAATTTACGGCAAAGAGAAGCAAGTTAAGAAGCAAAAGAGAAAGACAGAGAGAGAGAGGAGAAGAGGGGAGAGAGAGAGAGAGAAAAGAGAGACAGACAGACAGAGAGACAGACAGACAGAAAAGACAGACAGACAAAACAGCAACAGACAGACAGACAGACAGACAGGACAGAAAAGAGAGAGGAAAAAAAGACGCAAAAAGCACACGTTAAAAAAGAGAGAAGAAGAGAGAGAGAGAGAGAGAGAAGAGAGAGAGAGGGGAGGAGAGACAGACAGAAAAGACAGACAGACAGAGAGCGAGAGCCCGAAAAAAACAAAAGAGGGGGGGATTTGGGGGGGAGCATTAAAGGTAATTCATTGGCCAGGGGGCCAAAAATCATCTGTCGGCCCAAGGAACGGGTTTAATTAAAAACCCCCCCCCCCCCCCCACCACCACCACCAAACCCCCCCCCTTTCCCCTTTCCCCCGGTTTTAGCTGTGCAGCGATTTCTTTTTGTTTTTTTTAATTTAAAGCCCCCGCATGTCGCCCTTTTTGCTTTTCAGGGTTTTCTTGGTGACTTTTAAACATCCCTGTGTCAATCCAGAGAAAAAAAAAAAGACGCTGCGCGCGCCCGCGCGGGCGCGCATACATGGAAACCCCAAACCCACGGGCCCTGGCAAAACACAAAGACATATTGGGGCACAATTGGGGCGGTTCTTGGGAAAGGCACCAAAACATTCGCACAAAAGTGGGGACTCCTCCTTTTCCTCTGTCCCCTCCCCCCTCTGTCCCTCTCCTCCTCTCTTCTCTCCCTTTTCTCTCTCCTCTCTTCTCCTCTATTTATCTCTCTCTCTCAACCCCATAACAAAACACCACACGCACAAAACGCACACACACACACACCACACACACCCCACCACACCAACACACCACACACACACCAGATACATACCACGGGCCCCGCGCACAAACGCGTGCATGCACGCGCTCCGCCCCTTTTACTTGGTTTTTCATAAAAAAAGAAACCTTTTTGCGCAAAATCCAGTATTGTTTTTTTTCAAGACAAAGGTGTTGTGTGTGTGTGTGTGTGTGTGTGTGTGGTGGTGTGTTTTGGTTGGGGTTGTGTGTGTTTTTGTGTGTGTGTGTTGTGTGTGTGTGTGTGTGTGTGTTTTTTTTGTGGTGTGGTGTGTGTGTGTTTTGTGGGGTGCCCCGCGCGTGCACGCACTCCTCTCCCCCCCCCCCCCCTCTCTCCCCTCTCTCTCTCTCTCCTTCTCCTCTCCTTTCCCCTTTTCTTTTAAATGGGTCATATGTCCCTTTTTCAAATGACAAAAAAAAATTAAAAAAAAAAGAAATAAGGGAAAGGGAAAAAAGAAAAAATAAAATTAAAAAGGGGTGTTTTTTTTCCCTTTTTCCCTTTTTTTTTTTCCTTTTTGTTTCTTTTCCTTTCTGTTTCTTTTTTCCCCCTTTTTTTTCTTTTTCCTTTTTCTTTTTTTTCCCTTTTGTTCTCTTTACCCCCCTCCCCTTTCCCCCCCCCCACCCCCCAAACCCTTTCCCCCCCTCGGGTTCGGGTTTTGAACGAAAAACACCCCACTTTATGTTTTCAACTAGTTCTACGTATGTTTTTTGTTTTTTATGTTTTTAGTGTTTCGGATTATTAGTTTTCAAAAGGGTAAATGCGTCTGGGTTGTTCGTTCTTTGTTCGTTCGTGTCCTTTTTTTCTTTGTCTCTTTGTTCTATTTCATTTTGGGCGAGTTTAAAAAGCTGGTGCGTTTTGGAGGCCAGTGGGGAAAGGACTGTTTTATTTTGATTAAAAAAATTAAAGTTTTAGGCGCCGCCTTCTTTTTTCATTTAAAAACGAAAAATTTGGGGGGGGGGGGGGGGGGGGGGGGGGGGGGGGGGGGGGGGGGGGGGGGGGGGGGGGGGGGGGAGGGGAGAGGGGGGAGAAGGAAGCGGAAAATCATTGGGGGGTTTTTTTTTTTTTTTCTTTTTTCCGGGGCCTTTTCTTCCTTTAGTTTTTTCCCCTCGCTGTTTTGTTGTTTTTTTGTTGTTGTTTTTTGTTTTTTTTGGGATTTTTTTTCTTTTTATTTTCCCCCTTTTCCCCTTTATCCGAGTTTTACCCAGTGTGTGTGTGTTTTTGTGTGTGTGTGGGTGTGTGGTTTTGTGTGTGTGTTTTGGGGTGTGGGGTTTTTTGTCCGTGCGCGCGCGCGCACGCGTGTGCGTGGGGCATGTGTGTGTGGGGTGTGTGGTTGTGTGTGGGTGTGTGTGGGTGTTTTGGGGTGGGGTTTTGTTGCGTTTTGGTTTTGGGGGTTGGGGTGTTGGGGGTTTTATAGTCCAAAGTCTACGGGAAATTTATTTTGAAAGCTAACCGGGTTTAAAATTTTAAACGTTTTGATTATGTTTTGAAAAAGCTTGGGAAAACTTTGTTCCGAGGTCCCTTTTTTTTTTTTTGGTTCGGGCGCCTAATGCCTGCGTTTTTCTAGACATTTTGGGGGCCAAAACAGCACTGGTTTAGAGCTAAACGGCAGGTACTGTTTCACCATAAAGCCCAAAAGTTGCCTGTCTTTTTTGTTTCTGTTTACGCCTCACTGTTTTTAAAAAATCCCAATTTTTTCCCGGACTCAAAAAACCGAAGTTACCCCCAATATCTTTTTTTCCCCGAGTGTTTCCCCTTAACTGCGTTTCAAGATCAAAAGGGTTTTGTTAGTTTCCCCAACAAAATTTTTCAATATGTGATTTTAAGGTTTTTATTTCTTCAAAGGGAAATTTTTCCGTGCGTCCCTCCCTCATTCACGAACCGACAAAATTTGGGGCATCTTTTATTTTTGATGTTGGGTTTTTTTCTTTGGGGCAGAGTTCCTTCGGCTGGGAATTTGGGGCTAAGCGAAACGGTTTTCCCCCAGCAGGGTTTCTTCGATTTTTTGGGACTACTTGTTTTTAAAACCCCGAGAGCAAGAGTTACCCTTCCTTCTTTTTTTGTGGGCCCTAAATTTTGGATTGGATGTAGAAATTCACAGGATAGTCTAAAGATTTTTAAAAAAGAAGAAGACGAAGGAGGGGGAGAAGAAGAAGGAGGAGGGGGGAAAGCAAACAAAAACAAAAAACCACACACACACACACACACCCAACAGCACACACACCCCCCAAAACACACACACACACACACACCAAAAACACACACACGTTTTGCCGGCTAGGTAAACACAGCGCGGGCCGAGCAGCTTGTTTTGCAACTTGTGTTTTCCTATTTTGTGGCCAAAAAATCAATAACCCATCCTTCCCGACCCTTACTGCGTTTCGTCTCAAACCTGGCCAAGTGCGCCGGGGGCAACTTCCCCCTTTTAATTAAAACAGCAAAGTTCACAAAATATTCGGGACTGCTAAATTGGCCCCCCCCCAGGGTCGACGTGGCATTTGTTGACAACCGGCCTTTTTAGCCATGGCTTCAAGGGAGACGGCCCGTGCTTTGTTTACAGAGGAACAATTTCGTGTTAGGGAGGCAAAAGCAATACTACAAGCTTATGATGGAGAAATAAAACCCAAAAAAAATTTTAGGTGGGGCGCTTTTTTTTTTCCCTTTGTAAGCCAAAAAAGAGTTTTGGGCTTTTTTTGGAAGGGGGGTGAAAAAAAAAACAGCCCTAACCATTGTAACACACAGTTTACCAAAAAGCTTTTTGGGTTTTCCACAAAGAGATTTAAAAAAATTTTGGGGCAAATTATGAAAAGTTTTTTTGATGGCTTTGAAAAACCTTTCACTTTTGACAAAAAGGGTTTCCCATTTTTACAAATTTGGTGCCTTTTTAAACTAAAACTTGGCGAAAGAAAAACTACCCCTTTCCATGCTCAAATTAGGGGTAAATTTTCCTTGAAAAGGCCAAACAAGGTTTAAAAAGATAAAAACCAACTAGAAAATGGCGTTCTTTTTTAAAACGAACCACATGAATATTGATGATTTCGAAATGCAAAAAAACCGGGCGTTTTTTCAAAACTTTTTAAAAATTGCCCAAAATTTCTAACCTTAAATCGCATTAATAAATTTTTTTGCTAAACAAGTTTGATTCCCAAAGAACCCCCGGCAAAAATAATTTTCAAAAACTTTGGAAAAATTTAGACAATTTTCTTTAGTACATTTTAACAGAAGGGGGTTTGGGGTAGTGGGGTGGCCCACTTTTCTTACAAAAAGCCCCAAGGTTCAGCGACAGGTTACAAACCGGCGATTAAGAGCCGCCAAAAAAGCTCTGCCAAAGCAGTTTTTTTTTTTAAAAAAAAACCCCACTCCCTCTGCCCATCCGGCCCCCCAACCCCGGGAAAAAAAAGAGGGGGTGGGGTATAAACTTTTTTGTGCAAAGGAAAGTATAATAAAACTCTTTTGAAAGGGGAGGCAACCTGGGGTAAATTTAGCCTTGCTGACTGCTACTATAAATAGCCTTCTTTTGGTGAACGCCAAATTTCGTGCAAAGGACTGCAGTAAAATTAGCCTTCTGACTGCTACTAAAATAACCTTTTCATGCTTTAAACCCCCCTTTTAAAATATAGAAAGGGGGGACGGTAAAACCCCTTTTTGCAATAAATAGCCGTTCATGCTTTTGAACCCTTTTTTTAGCAGCAAGGGGGCTGGGGTAAAAACCGTTTGGCAAAAAATAACCGTTCATGCGTGAACCCTTTTTAATAGTACAAGAGGGCTACGGTAAAATCCCCCTTTGGCTAAAAAAACCCCGTTCATGCGGTAAAAACGCCTTTAAATTAGAAAGCAAGGGGGGCTACGGAAAAAACTGCCTGTACTTGCTATGGCGGACACTAAGGGGGGAAAACCCCTCCTGCGCACCCCCCCCCACGCACCCCACGTCTCCCCACCCCCCCCCCAACGAAGGGCACTTTTCCCCCCCCCCCCCCCCCACCCCAAGCACGCACACTTAAGTCATCCTCAATCATTCACAAGTCATCCTCAAGTCATTCACAAGTTCTTATTTAAAAGTCACCTCAATCATTCACAAGTCACCCTCAATTTATTCACAAGTCATCCTCATCTTTTACAAGTTTCTTACTTAAGTCATCTTTAAGTCCCCCCAAGGGCCCATCCTCAAGTTCAACCCAAGTTAACCTAAGATCATAACAAAGGGTCTTTCCTCTAAGTACAACCAATTTTTCCTTTTTTAAGATCTTTTTAATTTTATCAAAAAAAAAAACAAAAAACATGTTTTTATTTTAAATAGTAAATTTTCCTAAGATAGTACACACACCCTCAAAAAACGCGTCATCGTTGGGGGATGCCCCTTTTGCTCAGGTTTTCGCATAGATTTTTAATAAAGTTTTTACACCCGAAGCAACCGCATTGTTTACAATTCTGGCAAAGGAAATGTTTTAAAAATAGACTCCATGTCTTTTTTTATTGACTTTAATCTTTTTAATAAAACGCCATGATTTTATTTTTAAAAAAAAAATTTAAAAATTTATTCCTTTTTGAAATGGGATCAAAATGGTTTTTGTTTTTGGGCGTTTTGGGGGCGGCATTTGTTTTTTCGCAAAAAAAGGTTTTCAGTTTTTTTGTTTGTTTTTTTTTCCCGGGTTGAAAAGGTGTATAATTTTATGCCCAAAATAATTTGCCCCCAAAACAGCAGCAATGGCCCAAAAAATGGCAACTTTTTTAAATTTAAAATTTTCCATGAAACTTTGGGGCCCTTGTATCACATGGATTTTTTAAGGGGGCCCTTGAAAAAACCCTTGTTTTTGGGCGTTGGGGGTGTCATTTTTTTCATGATAAATAATTTTCTCAAAAAAAAATTTTTTTTTTTGTCTGTTCCACCCTCCCTTAATTTTTTTTTCCCGCTTAAAACAGGGCCCCCGGGTTTTTTTAAAAGGCCCCCACCGGGTTTTTCACAGCTTTTTCCTGCGTTTTTCTGGTTTTGGTTACTTTCTCCACCTGATTCAATTTTTCCGGGTTTTCGGGATGTTTTTTCCCAGCTCTTTTCATTTTGAAGGGAAATAAAATCTATATTTTAAAAAAAGTTTTTAAATCCCATAAATTAATGGCGAAACAATTTTTCCCAAAATCTGTAATATAGATCAAAACCCAGAGACTCTAATGACTTTTTTTAAAACGGGAACCTTGCTTTAAATCATAGGGTAAAAATTTTTGTTCAGAATAAATTTGGGACCCAAAATCTACTGACAGTTTATGTACAAACTAAAAACTGTTTCCCCCAAACATTTTTCCCAACCCATTCAAACCCCAGCGGGGCCCCCTTCAAACCTGTTAGATACTTTATAATTTTTCTTGTGGCGACATCTTTTGAACTTTTTCCATGCTGAATTCAGTTCCGGGGAATTTGTTTTGTTTTTTCCCACACGTTTCTAAAAAAATTCCAGCCTCCCCCTTTTTGGGCAAACACTGTTCATCAATTTGGGTCATTAAATAAGTTGGGGAAGGGTTTTAGGCCCCTTGTAGCGGAGTGATCATCACTGTTCTTTTTTTTTTTAAATTAAAAATTTAAATTTTTATTTTAAAAAAATGAGCACCGAAAAAACATTGCCAACCTTGTAAACCAACTGTTTGTTTTTGGAGGACTAAGGGGTAGGATACTCAATCGGGAAAACCCTTGTTAAAAATTTAAAACCACAACCCTTGGCAAACTAATTTTGAGGTTTCCCCAGCAAAGCAATTGCTATCATTGCACTTCGGTTGCCACGAAAGATTTTCTAGTCAAGAAAGGGAAAAATTTCCCCAACAATATAAATATGTAAGAAAAAAAATACATTTAAAAAAAATGGTTTCACTCGCAATAATGATAGGCGGCGCTGTGGTGAATGCCTTTTTTTTTAAGGGGAAAAAAAATTTGCTTTTAATAACGGGGAAGCCGGGCGAGAGAAAAAGACATAAAAAAGCTAGGGCAACTAGCAGCTGCCCCAAGACGCCCTATAAAAGGGCCCGAACTTGAGCATTTAAATTTATTTTTAAATGCCACCGGGAAAAACGGGGGCATGCACTTACCCCTTTAAAAAATGTTGACAAGCAAAAAAACAAAAATTATCTAGTAACAGGAAAACCCGGGCCCCAACATTCCCCCACCAAAAACCCAATTTGATTTTTAAAACCATCAAAAAACCAAAAAAAGCAAAAAATCGCGTTTATTTTGGGTTGGAATGACCTTTTGGTATTTTTTTGCACAAAATTGGCTAAATAAAAAATTTAAAAAAAACTATTATTCCCCCCAAAAGGGATTTTTGGGAAAGGGGCATCCCCGAAATTAAAAACAAAGGGCCAAGCGGGGGGATTTAAAGTGAACAAACAGAAAAGAATGGTTATCTAAACAAGCAAATTTGGAAAATTTTTTTACCTGCACCTAGGCAAACCCAGACCACACTTTGTAAAACGCAATACCGAACGACCCCCAAACCAAAGGGATCTTCTTTTTTTACCCTCTAAAAGGGAAATTTAGACAAAAAAAGATTTAAGGGTCCACTCACAGTCATTGACATGGCTTAAAGATAAAAAGATGCAAACCTTTAAACCCCAAAAAAGTCTTCTCTTTGCTGTTGCCATCCCAACGATATACCAACGAGGCCCGCAAATTTTCCCCGCAGGGTTCAAGCGATGAGGGGGAAAAAATTTTAAAAGGCCAAGTGAATCAATTTTTTTTAAAAACCCCATAGAGAAACCTTTTAAAAAGAGGAATTCCGGGAAAGTTCATAATCCAGGTTTTTAGTCAAAAACCTTAAAAAACATTTTAGCTGAAAGATTTTTTTCCTTTACCGGGAACACAGAGGGATTGACAATTCTCCCCCAACCCCAAAATTTGGTTTAGAAGACGGGCCCTCAGTTTTGCGCGCAATAAAATAATGAAAAAATTTTAAAAGGGCAAAAACCAGAACAAGAAATCAAAAAAAAACAATAAATTTGCTAAAGGGAAGGTTTTTAAAACCCCGGCAAACTTTTAAACCTTTGG
This sequence comes from Conus ventricosus, assembly GCA_018398815.1. Lineage (NCBI taxonomy): Eukaryota > Metazoa > Mollusca > Gastropoda > Neogastropoda > Conidae > Conus > Conus ventricosus. The sequence goes on along the minus strand of JAFLJL010014929.1, from coordinate 26,302 downwards.
TTTGAAAGTAAGGTACCTTTAAATTTAAACCGGGGGGAACCAGAAGGGGACACTCCATCAGGGAAAACAGACCCGGGTTTGGAGTGTTGACCCGTACAAATAAAAAAAAATTGAAAAAAAGAATCCCCCCCCGTGTATTTTTTACGGAAACGGGCAAAAACAAAAAAAGCTAGCCCCTCAAAGATCTTTTGTGAAAAAAGGAACTGCAGATAATTCCGCCAGGCCATTTCCCCTTTTTAAAATTAATTTACGGTTCCCCCGTCCCCCTTTGAAAAAGAAAACTCGGTTTAAACAAACACCCTTTTTTTGTGTTTGTTCTATCAAAAGACTTTTTGTTACAACTTTTTGTTTATCTCATGAAAGATTAGATCGCAGTTTTTACGTTGTCATAAAGAAAAGTTTTTTTGCCAAACAATGTTTCTTTGAAAATTGAAAAGTGATTTTGACTGAAACAACGCTGCGAATATTCCCTTTCCCTTTTTTAATTTAAATTTTCTCCTGGCTCAAACTACTGTACTTTTTTGCCCTTTTAACCCCCACATACTCCTTGTTTACCTTTCCAGATAATTCATCCTTCATCTTCCCCCTAAAACCTTTTTGTTAGTAATTAAATTTAAAAAGGCGAGTTTTTTGGGAAAAATTTGGGGAATGAAACCTACCATCCTGATGCCCTTTACCACTTCCATTTCCATGTCAAAAATAGATGTCTTCAGTAGGGATTCTAAAAAAAAATATCTGTTCTTTTAAAAAGCATTTCCGGGACTCAGGAAACAAAGGGCTTAAAGTATTTCATAAAGAAACTCAAAAATCAAAAGCTTTGATAATTCAAAAACAAAAACCCCCAAAAAAAAACGGGTTTGTCAAATTTGACTTTCTTTTATTTCATCATTTTTGGCCAAAAAGCTGATCATGAAATCTTCAAAAACCCTTTATAATTGGGTTTTTGAAGTCAGTTTAAATTTTTGCTTCGTTCTCTTTGGGGACCAACCCTCACATTTTTGCCCCCTTTGGGGTGCAAATCCCCAAAAGTTTTTCCAAAACAGCTTTTTGTTAAACAGCTTGAAAAAGTCTTTTTTTTAACATCTTGGTTTTTGGGTTCCTGAAAATTCATGTTCTTCATTTGTAGGGTTTTCATGAACTGTTCTTGAAAAAAAGAAATTTAAATGCGATAAACCGCTGTCAACTTCACCCCAAAGTCTTAAAAAAAATTTGTAAAAAGTCTGTAATGACAGACAAAATTTTTTTTTTTCCCCGCGAAAATTAGGCAAAAAAGTTTAGGGGGGCTCTTTTTGGGACCCATCTTTAGACTTTTTTGCTGTAATGGATAGTCTTTATGCGGGTCTGGAGTTCATGAGGAAATTCTAAGTCAACTTCTGAATAAAACCCCACCGTTGAGGGGGGCGTTAAACTGAAAAAACCACTTTAATGCCTTTTGAATATTATTCGTCCCTGTGAAAAATTTAAAGTTCGTAATGGAAGTGATTGCGCCATTCCCCAAACCCATACAGATTTTTTGCATCTAAAACATGAATTTAAAGCCCTTTTAAAACTCGGATAATAATAAACCAAAGTATTTTTTTGTTTGCTTAAACGAAATTTAAAGCGATCCCCCATACAAATTCCTCCCCGCAATCCTTTTTTCAATCACCCTGAAGCATTGGTAAATGGGAAAAAAAAAATCAATCTGTATTTCCGGTAAACTTTAAAAAAGGGCACCCCAAACCTCATCCCGGGGGGGCCAAAAAATTAATGCCCCGGTTCCAAACTGAAAATTTTTCCCATGCAGGTCTTTCTATAAATTTTAAAAGACGTCCCCCAAAAAACAAACTTTCTGCCATTAAATAGGAGTCATGTATTTCCCCCATCTTTTTAAACAATCTAACTTTTCCCAAGAAACTTGAAATGCGGGTAATCGGAGTCGCTAATTCCTTTCCTCAAAAAGACTAGAAAAAACGCGCCTTTGGGCCCGGAAGGGGTATCTTCGAAAAAACCCTTTTCCCCCAACTTTCAAGTACCAAAAGGGGTAAACCCCCTTTTTCAAACAAGCTTTAAAAGTCAAAATTTTTCCTTCCGTTTTGGCGGGGTTTTAAAGGGCCCAAGCCAGTGCCTCTAATGAGCCCATCAGTTTTGGGCATAGAGTCGTAAAAAAAAGTTTTTTTTAAAGTAAAACCACAGTACTTTTTCGGGATACGGGTGCAAAGAAAAGCAACCCAAAAGGGCCTGGTTACTGCTTGCAATATAAGATGAACCCCTAACCTCGCAATTAAAAAAGAAGAGGGGAAAGTTTTCCATGTCTTGGGATCAAATTTTAATTTTAAGTTTGGCCAATTTACTGGGGGCGCTGCCCTCGGGAACTTTCCCCCAAATTGTGATCTTTGGTCTTTTATTTTTGGGTTTCGCTGCGTCTGATAGGGGCCCAAAACCCACAAATCCCAAATTGATGGCGAGTCAAAACGCTGTTGATTTTCGGGATCATTATATTTCAAAAAATTTCAGATTATTAGAACATTCATTACGCCCTTTGCGAAATGCCCCTTTTAAAAAATCCTAGCCCCCTTTCGGCCCCCCTGTATAATTCGGGGGGGGGGGGGGGGGGGGGGGGGGCGAAAATTTAGCGCCATCCGACCTGCCCAACAAAAAAGGGAAAATGAACAAATCGATGATTACCCCTTTAAGACTTTTTTTTTCGAAAGGTTTTTGCGGCGCGGGCCCCTTCATGGGGAACAAGAGTGTTTCGAAGTCTGCGTAAACAAAAACGTAGGGAAAATTTGCATCCTTTTCCCCATTTTTTAAAACTAATTTTACCCCTTCTGGGGGCGAAATTATTTTCTGTTTTAACAGTCAACTGGGCCGATACAAGGGTTTTCTTATGTTCGCCCCGGGGCTTGAAAAAGATGGCTTTCTAGTTAAACTTTTTTCGGGCAGAATTCTTGTTTGTCCCCATTTTTTGAAGAAATGCTGCTTTAAGTTTACTAAATTGTTCGTATCAATTTATAATGTGGCACCCCCCCGCTGGTGAAAACATTAAAAGAAAGCCCAAACTTGTTTTTTTGCCCGGGCTCCCAATCTTTGGACTTTTTCTTGGACCCCCTTTAAATTGGCACAAAATCGTTTCCTAAACCCCATGTGTGACTTTAAACCGTTTTTTTGGTTTTTTTTGGGTTCTTTCAAACGATCAATTTAAATCTACCCAACGGGAAAAGGGAAATATTCCATAAAGTTAAAAGACATTGATGTAAGGGCGATATTTTAGACACTCTCCTGCTTTTTGGCGGGCGTAAGGGCACCCCGGGCAAAACACACCCCCTAAAACATTTGTTGTCCTGAAATTTTTTATGTTTAAAACCCGGTTTTTTTTTGCGACAAATTTCGGGAGGTATGGAAGTGGGGACTTCCCCTACAATGGGTGCATTTTTAAACGGGTTTTTAATCTGACTTTTAAGCCCTTCCCCCTCTCCCAAACCCAGAGCCTTTTCCATTTTACTTCTTAAAGCGGCAGCGTCAAAAATTTTAAAGCAGTTCCTGAAAAAACCGGGGTTTTGTTAAGTCGTTTGAAAAGAATATCTTTTTTTTATCGAGACCCGGGTTTCCAAAGGTTTTTTCTTCTTTAAATTGTTACATAGCGATTAAAACGGCTAACTTTATTTTAACTGGGGGGTCTATTGTTTTTTTACCCAAATTTTTGAAAATAGCTTTGACCAACCTTGCCCTACCTTCCCTGATTAATGCCTTCAAAATCAATATCATTCAGTCTCTTGATAAATTTTCTTGCATTGCTTAAAAAAATTCTTTCTTTTTCCTTCATATATCAAAGCCATTTTGATCTTTTTTTTAAACCCCAAAATTTTTTTTAAAATTTAAAAAAAAAAAATACAAAAACAAATCAATATCGACGGTTTTTTTTGCGCTTGGACTAAAAAACTAAAGTAAAAACCCCTTTTTGGTGTTTTTAAAAGTGACTGTTTAAAACGGATTTTAATGTCTCGTTTTTTTTTTTTAAGCTTTTTTTTTTTTATTTTGCTCGGGTCGGCTTTGAAAAAAACTTGTCCCCCCCGGCCTTTTTTTGAAAAAATCAAATTTTTGGGTCTTTTGAAATCATCAAAATGGGCCTTTTAAAATTTTTAAAAATTCTTCATCCGTGATTTTTTGAGTCAACAAGCGCTTTTTTTTTTGCCCAGTTTAAACGAACTAAGTTTTGCCGTTATTAGTTTAACCCTAGCTGTGTGCTTTTTGGGGTTTATTTTTAAATTTTTTTCCAGCCGCACTTACAGCTAATAACACAAAAACCGAAGCTAAAGACAAACCCCCTAAGGTAAAACTGCGGGTGCGCCAAGGGCCCCTTGGGTAAAGACCCAAAAATCGTTCCCGCTATAGGGCGCTTATAGTCGATGCTCCAGTATTTTAAAAAAGGTAACAGCATTAAAAAACGGCGAATACCTTCGTTTTGGGTTTTTCTGTATTTTGAAAGGTCTTGCTCTAGTACTTGCTGCATTTTTGGGAATGTTGGGTTTAAACTGAAGGTTTTTTGTTAGGGGTTTCAAAAACAGCAAATTGCCTGCTATCTCTTCTTTTGGCGGGGCGGAAGGGACATTTTGGGTAAACCGAAAAGACTGCTTTTTTTTAAAATGAAAAAAAATTTTTTTTTTGTATAACTTTTAATCTGTTTTCTTTTAAAATCAGCGCGCATCATATATTAAAAACAAAATGTACATTAAAGGTTTATCGGCTTCTTCTTCTTTATCAATTTTTAATGTTTTTTACGTTTACTTCCCCCTTTTTCCCCCCTTCCAAGCAACTGATTTAAACCCTGTTGACCTTAGGTCCCAAACCAAAACCGTTTTTCGTTGTTTTAAAAAAACATCAAACCTAACATTTTTGAAGAAGGGAAAAACCCTTTTGACACCAAGGTTCAACTTTTTGGGTTTCCCACACCTCCGCCTCCAAACAGGTTTTTTTAATTTTTCAAAAAGCTGATAAGGGTTTTAAGGGCCCCCTAGCGTAGATTTGGTTAGGATACCCCAATCGAACATTGCACTTTCGTTATTTTTTGGGTTAAAAAACTTTTTTACTTCCCCTTTTAACGGTTCTTTACTTCACACAGCAATAAAATACCTTTTAAACGATCTTTCTTGCGACGCTAAAACAAAAAATTTCCCTAAGTGTCCCGCCCCGCTTTTTGGGGTATTTTTGTAAGATGAATTTACTCTTTCGAATAAAATTGTTAAATTTTTTACTGATATTGTTGCTCAAAAATCCTTGCTAAGTAGGGTTGCTAAAAAAACGCAAACTCTAAAGAGATGTCAGAAAAGCACTTTTCTTCGGTGTCTGATGATTGAAAACACTTTTTATTCGTTAAAAGTTAGGTTTAAAATTAAAACTTCTTTTAATTCTCCTTGAAAGAAAGGTGCATGCGCTTTTAACAAATCAAACCTAGGGGAAAGGAAAAGCGATTACCATCCCCAAAATTTACGGCTACAAAACTTTTTGACGTCTTTTTTTACTCCAGCGCCTATTCAAATTTTTTTGCTTCTTCTTTTTTGATTCCTTTAAAAGCCCAAAATCACCTTTCAATTTTTCCGTTAGCCATAGATCAAATAGGGTTTTTAAAAAATGTCGCATTAGTTAAAAAAAATATTTTTTGGGCCCCCCAATTTTTTTAGAAATTTTTTTTAAAAAAATTGCCCCCCCCCCAGATTCTTAAAAACTTCCTGTTTGGGTCTGTTTTGAAAAAGTTCCATTTTGAAAGTAAAACGCCAGAAACCCCCCGGGACAATCAATTCATCCCCCTCCCAAGTCCTTTGGAAAATTTTACAGTAAGAATTTGGGTCTGCATCAATAGTAGATGGAAATTTTTTTGGAAAAAAAAGTAATATTCCCCCTTTTTTTTTTCCCCCGCACCCCAAAGGGGTTTTTCAGGGTTCAAAGGGGTCAAAACGAGGGCCCTAAAACTTTTGAATTTTTTTAAAGAAGCAAAAAAAAAAGTTAAAAATTTTTTTTTAAAAAAATGGCAGGAATTGAAGCTTTAAGAAGATTATGATGTTTTTTGATCGTGGGGACACAAGAGTTAAAAAAAACCCTTTGACACAGCCTCGCTTTAACGCTCCAAAAGCAGCGTGAATTTAAAAGAAAGTAGGTCGGGGCATTTTACCAAAAGTTTTTGGCCCAAAAACCTCCCGAATTTAAAAAACCCAAATGAAATTTTTAATTAAAAGAAGGTCATTTGGGCTGTAAAAAACGATCAAGGGCAACTTGTTCGGGTTACAACTAAACCCACCCATCAAGTTTTTAAACCGTGGGTTTTAATTTAAAAAAGACTCCGTGTGGAAAAAAAAACAAAAAAACCGCCCCTTTGGGATTGCTAACCAAAATTAAGGGCGGGGCAGTTTCTAAAATTCAAAACACACTAAAAAAACTCTCCCCCCAGATAACCAAATGCAAAACATGGGAAATTAAAGAATTAAAAACAATCAGCAGGGGGGGAATTAAAAAATACAATAAAAACAGAAACCATTTTTCAGAAGAAACAGCGTTAAAAACAATTAATTTATTTCCCCTTTGGGCCCAAAGCAGAACAAACCCCCCCTTTATCAAAGCTTTAAGAAAACCCTTTTGAGGCGAAATTTAAAAAACAATTTAGCAAAACTAGGTGAACTAATGAGCAATAAAAAAGAAAAAGAAAAACTCGTTGAGGGTGAAGACGGGCCCAAATTAGGACATGATAAATTTAAAAAAAGAATAGCCCAAAAACTAAAAGATCTTGAACAAAAGACAGCAAGACAAGAATGCGTCTACTAACCGAAAACAATTTCGAACTCAATGGCAGAATAAGAGAAACTATCCAAAAAAATTTTATATAAACACGACACTAGGGAGAACGAAACAAACTGTTTAGAGAGGGAAGGGGTCACATTAAAGCGTTAAAACCCCCTTGGAATTTTCAATAAACAAAAGGTTATGGCAATTTCAGGGGGCGGGGGGAAAGGGCAAAGCCCAAGGGCCCCCCGTCGCCAAACACCCCCAAACCCGATAAATCAAAAGGGAAAAAAAAAGCTTTTTTCCCTCCCGCGGGAATTTTTTAAAAAAATTAGCCCCTAAAGCTAAGAAATCTTTACCAGGTAAATTAGGGGGGAAATTTTTAGCTGGCTTTTGTCACGCAAGCAAAATGTTGGCTTTATTTGGGCCCAGGGAATTTTTGGGCTTTGTTCTCGTAAAAGTTGGGTTTAAAATTTTTTGTAAGATAAAGACCAAGGAATCCAGGGCCCAAAAAACCCAAAAACAAGGGGGCCCGGGCTTTTCCCTAATTTATGGTCATCGCGAACAAGTCTGCGAGCTTTGCTGAGTCTCCCAAGACTTTGGGGTTTGGACTTCGGAATTTTGATGACTTAATCTTTGGTTTTTTGTTTACTGCCCTTTAAAAATTCTGGCTCAAATTTAGTCCGGGTTTTTTTCCCAACCTTTTGTTCATTGCCTGCTATAAGAAATTTTATTATTAAAATTTTTTATTATTTTTCCCACCTGGAGTCCTGAGGCAAAGCAGCATGAAAAAACCATGCCAACCCGCAAAGTCACTTTTGATCTTGCGTATTGTAAAACATGTTTGGGACCCTTTGAAAAACTTGAAGTTTAAATCAACGTAGAATTAATAGCGTCCTCTAAATTTTTCTAAGTATTTTTTTTGCGCGCAAAGCCCTAGAAGGGCAGGGTTTTGCCGATCTTGCCTGTTCTTGCGCCCCTAGCAAACAAACCAAAAAATAAAAAAATAGAGTCGTTTTAATTTGTTCTAAATTCCCCTTAAATTAGGCCCTTAGAAGCGTCTAAAATAAATGTTTCCAAGCTGTTTTAAAGCTCTTCCCTATGGACCCAGGCTGAACAATTTTGAAAAGGGGAACGCCGGCCAAAATTTAAAACTTTCGTGCGGCCCCGAAAAAAAAATGACCCTAAGCCCTGTTAAGATCCAAAATTTTTGTCTAAAGCCTGTCTTGATGTTAAAATTGGGAAATTTGTTTTCAAAATTTCCCTTTTAAAAACCTTTATGTCAAAATTTTGTTGCTGAGGGATTAAAGGTTTTCATTTGGGAAGGGGCCTTTCATTTCAGAAAAATAAATTCCCCAAAGGGTAATAAAAATTTAAATCGAAAACCCGACCTCCCAAAGATCGTGGGGGATTTAAATGGGTCAGCCTACGACCCCTCCACCCCCAGTTGATTTCACAAAACACAGCAAAGTTTAACGGTTTGGGTAAAAAATGCATCGGATGACTAAACCACGGGTTTTCTGGATGGCTCGTTTTCCCAAAAAGGGGGGGGGTTAAAATTTCTTCTTTAAAAAATGCTCACCTTTTAAAGAAAAAAGGCAGTCGGTTCCCCAGCAATGTCAAGAGTATCCGTTGCTATATTTTTTTTTTTTTGTAGTGCGGCCCAACAGAATATTTTGCATCATAAAAATTTTAATGGGACTCATTTTAATTTTTTTTAAAAAAAATTTTTTAACCCAAAACAACCCAAGACCGCCCTTCCCTTTTTTTGGGAAATGCAATTGGGAAAAAAATTGCGGGGGCCCAAAAAGGTCGCGCTCCAAAGAAAATTTATACAAAATTTGAAGGTTTTTTTATAAGCGAAAAACCCAAGGGGGAAAAATAAGAATTTTAAAAGTTTTTGGGGCCCCCGCTTTTAAACCCTTTAAAAAATACCCATGGTTTTTAAAAGGGTTTTTTCTCCAAAAAACCCAAAGAGTAAAAATTTGGGGGATTACTCTCAAACTTTTAAAAATGCAAAACTAAAAACAATATTAAAAATTCGAAAAAAAAACCCGAAAAAGCAAATTTCTTAAATTTATAAAGACTAGCTAAAATGTTTGCCCTTTTTAAATTTTAAAACTCCCATCACTAAAAAGGGTTTTTTGTTGCGCCAAAAAAAAACTTTTAAGGGGGAAAAAATTTCCCTCGATCTTGCATTACAATTTATTTTCTTTTTTGTTCCCTTTGGATGGGGCTAGCACTGATGGGAAAAATTATATGATGGAAGGCCCCCCAAAAAGTTTTAAAGCTTTTAAACCCGGGGGGGAAAGCTGCATATTGCGATTAAAGAAAAAAAAACAATTCCCTAAATTTTCAGTTTAAAAAAATTATTTGTGGGGGGGTTTTTGGGTCATTTTAAAATAAAAAATTTTCAGACAAAGCAGGGGAAAATTGTGAAAAGCAATAACCCAAAACATTGTTTTTTGGGAAAAAAAATAATAAACTGTACAAAAATTCGCGGGGGGCCCGAAGAACCAGGAATTACTTTAAACGCCTTTTGAGGTGTTAACTTTTGAAAAAAAGACCTGCAGATTTGCGGGGCTTTAACAGAACGGTGAGAAAAGGGGCCTTTTTGGGAATGGTTTTGATACACTAAAGAAGGGGGGATTATTTAAAAGCAAAGGGTTGGGAAAAACAAAAAGGTTTTCCCAAACTAGAAAAAACTGGGGCAAAACTAGAGGCAAATAATGTTCCATAAGATAAAAAAAATATTCGAAAGCCCCGACCTTTAAATGGGACTTAGAACCATAATTTTGAATTGGGGAAAAAAAATTTAATTCAAAAGCCCATTTAAAATTTTTTTGGGCCGGGCAAAAAAAATTTCAGAAAAGCATTTTAAAATCTGGCCCTTACAAAGTAATCTTTGCCAGATGACAAAAAAGTCCCGGGAAAAAAGATTTTAAATAAAGCCATGGGAAAAAAAAGTACATCCCCACAGAAAGAAAGCGGTTTTTAAAAAAATGCTTCCCACAAAATTTCATTTCATCCCCGCAAATGAAATTTGGGGAAAACTTCCAAAAAAAATTTGAAATTTCTGTCTTAAAAGATAAGGGGAGGGATGGGGGTTTTGGGGGTTATGACGTCCTTTTTAAAGGGAAATTTTTAAATTTGCTGGGAAAACTTAGACGTTGAAAAACTTTAAAATTTCTGGGGTTTTCATTCTTCACAATGGTTTAGGAATTAAAGGGCATAAAAAACAACAACAAAATCAATATAAAATCCCAAATAAAACAATCTTTTCAGCACTGAATTGGATTAAAAATTTTTCATTTTGGCCTCAAAAGGGGTTTTTTTATTTCTAACACGTTTTAAAAAAGGGTATTAAAAAACAATAACCGGGTTAGATTAAGTTTCTGTTATAAAACAAAGGAGCAGTTAAACTTTAGACCAAAAAAATTTCCCCAATTTCTCATTAATTTTTGGGGCCCGACTGGGTTTTGGGAAAAAAATATTTTTCCTCAAAACCCATTACAAACAGTTTTAAAAAGTTATAAAATTTGATTATATTGTGATTTTTTTGTCCAACACTTAAAAGAACAAAGCATACATGATAGAAGGGGTTTTTATGGGGCAGATTTATGGGCATATATTTTAAATTTTTCCCAGCAATAAACGAGTGGGGTGTTTTTTAAAAAATTTTTTAGACTGTTTTAGGGAACCAGACACTAATTTTTTATAGATGACTGGGTCGGGAGAAAGAAAACATAGTTAAAAAGAGAAACACTTTTTTTCAAAACGGCCCTTTTCACGGAAGACATTCTGGGAAAAAGTGGTGGAAATTTTTTTTCAAAAATATAACTCCTTTTAAAAAAACTTTTGAGAAAAGTTAAAAACTGTAGTTTTATTTCACTAAAAACAAAACTCCATTTGAAGATTTTTTCGGGGAAAAAAGATGGGTTTTGAAAAAAGATCAGAAAAAAAAATAGGAAATTTAAAAAAAAACGAAAAACTGGAAAAATTTTTGTAAATTAGTATTAAAAAACGGGTAACCCGCACAAATAAGTTTTTTGTAGATAAAAACTTTTTTTTTTGGTTATTTACGTCTTACTTGTCAGAGAAAAAAGAAATTTTCGCTTGCGTGGGGGTGTTTGTGTGAGTTGGTTTTCTGCCCCCCCCTCTTTTGTCCTTTTTCTTCTCTCTGCTCTCTCTTCCTGTCTGTTCTGCCGGTGATTTCTCTCTTCCCCTTTTTCCGCCACAGGAAAAGGCGGCTTTAAGGCCACTTTCGCCCCAAAAAAACTGGTTGGGGCAAGTGATCAGGATTTTTAAAAAACTGTTCTCTGGGGGAATAAACCCCGGGGAGGAGAAGGGTAAAATAATGCCTCGTTTTTTGCTCGTTTTCAATGCCAAGGTCAGTCTATTTTTTGCAGTAAAACCCCATGGCTCCCAAAATTTCGATTAAAATGCATTTTTTTCCCCCCGCTAAAGAATGTCGTGAACGTATCCCTCTCATTTTCCTTTCCTAAAACCAAGCAAAAACATGTTTTTCCATTTTCTTAAAAAAGTTAAACGGCACCCTACGGCCCGGGCAGTCCCCTTCAGGGTTTACGTTTAATGTTTTAATAAGCCAACATT
>JAFLJL010014928.1:51566-80230 GCA_018398815.1 Conus ventricosus | reverse complement strand
ATATGTTAGTGAGTTTCCCTCCTATTGGAGGATGTCTCTCCTTGAGTTTTAACCTCTTTTTAAATCATTGACATATATATATATATATATATTATATATATATATTATATATTATATATTATATATATATTATATATATAATATATATTTCAATATCAATCTCAGCCCACAATTATCCTCCCTACACACACACATACTACCTTATCTCCCATATTCACCTCACACATAACTTATAGCTATCTTATTTATGCATTTATTATGATTTTTTTTTTTTTTTTTTTTTTTTTAAATTTATTTTATATTTTTTTTAATGTTTCTTTTATTTATTTATTTGATTATTATAAAAATGTATTTTCTAATATTATTTCTTATCTGCTTTCGTTACCTTAACCTTCACTATCGTTGTTACAGTATCATTCAGTAATACTATTCCCTAGTATTGAACTACCCCTAGCATTGACATCACCGTCGCCTTCGCCTCTGGGACTGTTGCCACGGCAAACCCTACTGCTTAAGAATCCTCTAACCCACTCTCCTTTCTCCCATACACATATTATTGACACCAAGATTGATCTTGTCCTTTTTTCTTTTTTTTTTTTTCCCACAATTTTGACCATTAATAGTATTCCTATCAGTAATATTATTATCCTCATTACGATTTGACTCGCTCACTATTTCCCTTCCAACAGCCTCGTTCTCATTCAACGCCTTTCCCTTTCCCTTTGGCTGAACCCTGCCTGAGCGATCTGAAGCGATCAAGCTAAGTGAATTTTCGTTGTTTTATTCGTTTATTTATCACCAGACGAAAAACCTAAGAGTCGAAACGCGTTGTGTTTTGTCTTGTAACTCGTTTGTCCACGTTCTCGGGGCGGTTCACTAACATTTATTTAAGATTTGTTTAGATTTCTGCCTGCAGTCGTCTCGCTTTGCAACCAGTTATAAAGTTGTTTGCCATTTTAGTTGATAATATGGCTCTGAAGATGTTAATCTGACTGTTTCTACTGACTCTGAAGGAGTAGCTATTCGTTTTAATGAAGATCAGGTTTACGATAGAAAAGACTATGAGAAATAGTTTGAATTTACAATTATTTTTAATTTATTTAGATTTAAAAATGGCTGCCGAACTCAGTGAATCTGATTTAAAGAATTGTAATGAACTATTTGACAAAACAATGAAAGTTTTTAAACATTGATTTAGTGAATTTGGGTTTTTGAGAATGCTGTAACAATATAATAAAAGATCATAGTGAACTATTTAACGAAGCAATCAAAGTGATGAACATTGACTGTATTTGATTCAGAAAAAGCTAAAATATTAGCAGGTGTTATTGTAAGGTTAACGTGTCTTGAAGTGTTGCAATGTTTGGGGTGAAGAATAAAAAGCGCGTTTTACTTACTTTTATTTACATTTATTTTTTTAATTTACGAAAATATTGTGGCTTTAAAATGATGGCCACAAGTAAATTCGAGATGGAAAACTATATACGATGGAAGAAATTTTTGGGTAGTGACAAACAAATAAGAAATACGTTTAGTGAAGTAGAAAATGGACATCATTACCCCTACAAACGTTCAGGAAAGCGTGACACATGCTATCACTAAAATCCCAGAGTTCTCTTCAACGCGAGCCACCAGAAAAGTGCTGTTGGCTGTCTGATTGATTAAAAAAACGCCTGACGGCGATAACATGCAAGTTTGGGTTTCAACTAAACAGAAAGAAGTTATTAGCTATCGCGACTTTAATTCTGAATGGGCTGATTACATGCTTACACAGTTTAACCATGCAAGTGAAGAAGCGAAATTGCGCGGTTCTGGCTGGTCTGAAGGAACAGTCGTTCAAATTAGATTGAGACAAACAAAGTTCTATCCTATAGTTGGCAATTCTTACCTTCCTCTTCAAAGAGAGTTAGTTTTAAAACGACAGTCTTAAACATACATAATTTTGAAAACCCTGTGTTTTATGTGGTGTGTTTTAGCGCATGTACATCTTGTCAAAAATCATGCAAACAGAGGGATCCAATTATGAACAATATAGACATGAACTGAACTTTGATAACATAACCTTCCAGTGAGTATAGAAAGTATATCTCAGTTTTGAAGGGCAAAACAAACCCAAACGCTGTAAACGTATACACATGGTCTGTAATAGACAATCTAATGCCTCTAAGGATTCTCCAAAACGCCCTACATTTGGCGAATCCCTTAACAAATATGTAGACTTGATACTTTGTGCAGATAGGGCAAAGAGCCTTATGTATTAATCAGAACAAAAAGCAACTAATGGCTTATACTAAAAAAAGACAATTTTAAAACAAAGGCTTTGTAGAAGGTGTCTGGTCAGAATCCCAACCATAGAAGCAGCTGCCAGCCATAGAACTCATTGTAAAAGTTTTGTAGCTGTGAAACCAAACCCTCATACCTAAACCTGGTTCTAAAGTTAGTTTTAAAAATTTACACAAAATGCATATGAGCCCATACATGGTTTATGCTGATTTTGAATCAATCTTGCCGCAGTACTATGGCCCTCAACAAGAACAAAAAACAACCTTATTAACCCACCATCAGATCTGTTCTTATGCCTTTGTTGTTGTTAGGTCAGACGGGTACACACACGCCCAGAGATTTACAGAGGCCCCAATGCAGCTAGTGGATTTTTAGAGCAGATGAAACAACTTCGCAATTACTTCTCCAACCAACTAAATCTTTCAGACATTGTTATGACTCCTGAAGACCAAGAACCTTATGACTCAGCCACTCACTGTTGGATATGTAACAGAGAATTATTAGGCGACACAGTGATAGACCACGATCACATTACTGGCAAATTCAGAGGAGCTGCACCAATAGTTGTAATCTTCAGCTAAAGGTTGACCCTAAAAAATGGAAACTGCCTATCTTCTTTCATAACCTACGAGGCTACGATTCTCATTTTATCATGCAAGCAGTGACTTCTGAATATAAGAGGGTTACTTGCATTGCACAGTCTTCAGAAAAGTACATGACTTTTACTCTTGATTGTTTATCCCTTTTATGCCTCGCCCAACATCTGATGGAGAGTTTGGATTAGTTAGCAGGATCACTACAAGACTTTTCCATCACAAAACAATCCTTAGACCATCTTTAGTGTGTAAAGGTGTCTATCTATGAATACATGAACTTGTATAGTTTGACGAAGACTCGCATCCTCATAAAGGTGCTTTCTTTTGCTAGTCTTAGAGGCAAAGACATACTGACTCTGAAAATGAATACGCACAGTAGCCTGGGCAGAACTACTTGTCGAAACGATGGTATACATGATCAATACTTTATTGCTGACGGGTGTTTATGGCAGACGTCCTTTCAGAATTACAGAATCTACATGCAGAAACATACAGCTTAGGCTCATCACATACATCTCTGCTGCGCCCTGCCTATCCTTGGGATTCTTTCTTAAGTCTACAAACATTCAGATTGACTTAATATCTGATCTACCCACACTTCAATATGAAACGGATGAGGGGAGGTATTAGCATGGCCTCACATCCTTACTGCAAAACCAACTACCAAGTTTTACGATTATACCCCACCAAAAAACCATCCAACATCTAATGGTACTTAGAATGCCAACAATCTGTTATGAGGGCCATGATCAACCGCTTCCACTGAGAAACTTTAAATATAAAAAGGACCTCATAAGTTAATACTGTGTTAGGTATGTTGTCCAGCTTCGCCTGATAATCCAATAGACTAATCCTTGAAGTAGAACTTAGAATAGTCCTAAAGACTTACACAATCTCCACAACGATTACCCCCTAGCGCAGAAAGATAAAGATGAGTCCATTCGAACCGCCTAAACTTGTCCCTAATCTTAGTCATAAAACTAAATATGTGTGCCATTACAGACTCCTACATTTACTTAATACACACTAAAGCTAAAGCCGTTCACATAATAATTATCTGTATCACGAGCCCTTTATGAGTCCAACATCAAAAGAATACGATTCTTAGAACCCAACCACTGATGCTTCAGAAAAAGACTTCTTTAAACTGATGAACACAGCTTTTTTTGGCAAAACTAGGAAAAATTCACAGGAACGTAAAGATGTGAAATTATTACAAAAGAAAACCAAGCAATTAAGGTTGCCTCTAAACCTAACTATCAAACTTTAGAAGATTTAACGACAGCCTTTGCATAATGATGAAGATAAATGTAAGTTTGGCCAAGCCGGTGTTTATCAGCTTTACGATTAGTTGTCAAAGTTTATTGATGTTAGAAGTTCTTACGACGACTTTAAACACTGTACCCAAACAAGTCCTTTACACAGAAACGACTCTTTATTCTAGAACGTCACCATAAGAAGACTTCAAAAGGATTTAGAAACAAAGTTGCCAAAGTACTGAGGTGGTACGACACAAGCGACCATCCACAAACATCCTATACATTCAACTGTAAACAAGAAATTGATTGAAAGATGAGAATGAACCAATGACAGTTATAAAAAGTATATGTTGGTTTTGCGGTCAAGATGTTAGCGTTGCCATCCAGACTTCTGTAAGGAAAGCTAAAGTATAAGTAAAGAGTTGCAAAAAAAATATAACCCACATACCAACAAGCAGCTCTCCTTTGAAACAAAGTATTTGCATCACCTAAAGTTAATCTGCGCTCATACTTTCATCAGTAAACACACGCGAACAAAAAATCACTAGTCTCTACAATAACAAGAGAACTTAGTCAATCCGTGTGTGCATATGCTGTAGGCATTGGAAACTTAAAAATTAACTGACTGACTTGGGCTGTACTTAACTTAAGAACCTAACTAGTACTTACTTAAAGGACCTAACCAGAACTTAACTTAAGAACCTAACATACTTAAAACTAGAACATAATTTTTTTGCACTTGTAAGTTACTTGAACTTAACTTAAAAATACTTACATAACTAACTTAACTTGTACTTATCTAGTTCCTTAACTAGTACTTTAATTAGTTCATTAAAAAAACTATTCCATAGAAAATGGGTCTACACGGTGTTGCACTTTTTGCAGAAGCTGGTTCTTCTTCTTTAACACTTGTGACTTGTTGCTAGTATGGTTGTTAGTATTTGTATGCCTAAAAACCCCGCCAACACCAGCAGCTCCCTATACATAAAAATACATCTATCGTTTGATTGCAATTGTTTTTAATTGTGATTGTAATTGGTGTTGTTGTTAATTGTGTTGTTGTTGGTGGCGGCGAGTTGTAGAATATTTACAATTTTTTTGTATTTGCTGATGGTGTTGGCTTTTCTCATCCTGTGGCCATTCAACTATCTATACCCGCACACACCCAGATTATTTAGTCTAGTAACATTACTCACCTGTGGTACATTCACGCGCTCACATTCACATTGTGGTACATTCTTCTCTCGGATTGTCCGTGCGGCGTCTTCTCGCTCATTTTTTTTTATTGCGATTAAATTTAATATGATCATAATTAATAAGATAAAATAATTAACCCATGATGAATGGCATAACATCGTTCCCAATCTGTTAATACATGTCACATCAAGAGTTTCAGGACTTTTTAAATCCGGATCTTGTGATAAGTCGTATTTTTAAATCTTCTTCTTAATCAACGCGCCACTTACTTTACTAAACTTAGCATTAAAACAATCCATTGTCTGACCTACTGATCTAACCATTTTTGACCCAACTCTGCTTCGTACCTACGTATACTTCTCACGTCTGATGTAGATAATTGCTGGAATCCGGTTCGACACTTAATCATGCCCCTAAATAACTGTCTATTTATCCCACACGCACCCGAAGTATAATCTTCTTTATGCTGTGGTCTGCTGAGTAGGCATACGGATAGTCTGCTTGCTCCTCACACTTTAATAGTTTCGTTCACAATCCATTTTAAAAGCAATAAAAAAAATAATATAATAATGTTTAAAACCATGATTTTTAATGCTGTTAATTATGCAGTGCCTATTGTTGTTGTATAGTCTATTCAACCATTGCAAATGTGGTTAGGAATAAAACCGCCCAACAGGGAAAGATAGAAGATTCGCCCAAAACTAGTTGCAACCTTATTTTTAGCTTTAACAATCTAAAGATTATCTGCTTAAAAAGCACATCACAGTCTTTCGTACTATGAATATTTTTTTTTTTTTTAATTATTTTTTTAAGTTAATAAAAAGTTGAGTTTAAAAAAAAGATTATTAATATGATTTACCATTCTGCAGTAATTAGCGGTCTAGTATAGGTTATAGCGTGTTAGCTAAAACCCTGTTTAAAAGAGGCCAGCTGACCTAGAAAGTTAGACATTGAGACGTTTTAAGGTTATAGTTGTAATTACTGCAGGATTGCGTCAAAAGACTTTTCTTGTTAACTCAGGGATTATCCCAAAAATATATGCTAGAAAGATTAATCTAGAAAATATTGATTATAAAAAAGATGTCTGATTAGAGTTTCTGATGGTGGGAGGATCTATTGTTAACGCATTGGCTTTTCTCTGGAAGCAATTATATGTTTAGTAAATTGCGTCTCGACGAAGAGAGAATCGTATAACAAGGCAAGATGATTTAGCAAGACAAGAGACGCTTACGAGAACAAGACGAATTGCTCACTTAACTTGATAATAAATGTTATAAAGAACAGGGTCATGCAGAGCCTACATTTTACAGACTTGATGACGCAATGAATGAGAATTACTTAGTGACAGAAAGAAAGGTTCTAACATCGCCACCGCCATACTGTACTGACTTTTATGAACCATCTACAGGAACAAAGACTGCGGAGATAGTTTTATTCAGTGTGGCATGACCTCATCTATCTTGTTGCTCCTTTCTTTTTAAAATAAAATGCATAAAAAATATGACAATAGACAAAGAACAAAATATATTATTCTCCTAAAGGGTTATTTGGAAGAAAGAACGCTAATTAAAAACCTTAGTAAAGCTGCTAGCGTGTCTAATCATATGCGAAAGACTGGCTTTCACAAACAGGCAATTTGGCAAATATATCTGCCTGCCCCAAAAAGAATAATAAGGTCCTAATTTGTTAACTCAGTTCCAAATGACACCTCACCAGATGGACTTGCCTGTATCTTCCACATGACTAAGGTTAGAAGAAGAAAGTTTAAGTATGCTCTGACAGTTTTGACATGGCTTCAAGGTACAGAGTTCGCTGAACCTCAATGATCAAAGCTCACTGCTGTGGCTGTGCCGTTACACAAATTACATGCGAGTCCATTAAAGTATCCTAGGAAGATTCAAGTTGATATGAAAAGAGTGTAAAAGGCTGTAAACCCACTTTTTCAAAACATCATGTTTACAGTTAAGAGAGGGATCCCGCAACCATCGATCACAAGCCCTAGTAGAAAACCTTAATAAGAATCCTAGCTGAACGCCTGTTTTACCTATTCAACATCACAGAGAAATTATGGTCACTACGAAGTACAGAGAACGCAAACACAAATGGTATGAGATTGCAGCAGTCTTACGTGGCCATGAACAATGAAGAATTAAAGCAACCGGCCCTTAAACAAGTAAACCAATTCAAATTAAAAAATAATTAGCCTTACTGAAGTTGACAGGGGACTCAAAAACGCTTGCCGTTTTGGACTAAAAGTAAGATACTTATGCTCCTTGGAGAGGCAGAAGTGATGTAGAATTAGAGCTACAGAACCCCATATGGAGCGTAGATGATATGAAGTTGAAATAATCATGAAAACAACCCCTCCCGTGTATATTTAACCGACGCTCTCTCTTCTAAAAACCTGCCCCTAAAAGATCGTTGTCGTAAGAGCGCAAGTTGTCCCCCAAACACAGTGAGATTACAAAAAAAAAAGTATTTATTTTTTTTGCTAAACTTCTTTTGTTAAACTTTTTTTCTGGCCTATTTTGGGTTTAACCGATCATGTGTTTTTGTTTTTTTCAATGTTCTGTTTATAAATTGCAATCAGTGTCCCTGTCGTAAGTAAAAGTCTTTCCTCCACTCCTTTTTAATTTCAATTTTTTGTCGCTATAATCCTCACCATCAGCCATAAACTTCTGAAATTCTTCGTCCGTAATATTTCATCCTGTAAATGATTTGCTTATCTTATCTTAATGAACAAAGTTTTGCTGATGCTAGGGCTACAATGGCATGTTGCTTTTGTAATATAGATTACTTTTTTTTAAACGCACTTACAAATCATAGACATGCGCCTAAACCTAAACCAAGGTCCCCTAATGCAAAAGAACTGGCGCACAACCCCAGTAGCTAAAAGAGCAACACTAGACCCAGCACTAACGCTACTACAGCTGAATGGCCGGCCAACGTAATTACATAAGAAAGAAGTATTTATAGCTTTAGCATATTTCTTTCTAGTAACCTATACTTATCCAAGTCGCTTTCTATTTCCTTTTGAGTTCATTATTGCTCTACACATAAACTGTTGAACCTCCATTTTTAAATAAGATTATTTAAAATCTAATCTTGTACCATACTTCTCTTATTAATTTCTTCTGGAAGCACTTCATTAACCGAGTAAAACACAATAAAATCAACATACGTAATGAAAATAAAGTCGAGTATGTTAAGTTTTTGGTCAACCATCACTAACCTTGTCAGATGATACAATGGTGTTTTTTTCGGCTCCGTTTGTAGTAATTGCAATAACGACTAAGGAGGGGCATCCAAGTTTTCAAGCCTTTATTTGCATACCTCTGATTAACGTATGTTCTGGCAAAACTAGTATCGCCCTCCTCGAGTAAAAAATAAGTCGAAAAATCATCGTCATTTTGCCTAGTAGTGTCAGTAGCGTTGGGGTAAATTCTACAGCCGACGTGTCCACCTCCCACATCAGTCTAAGGACTTCTTTCACTCTAACAGCATATATTCAAAACCCTGCCTAGTTATTTCAATCTGTTTTTCTGTTGGTTTCCTGAACCAGGCTGACAAGAAAGGGGCCTGCATTCAACGCCTTTCTAAAATTGTTTTCTATCAAAGTATCCATTAGGGCTTCGTAATTCAAACTTTAAATCCAAGCATTGTCAGGAACAACGCCCAAGCATTCTCTCTTTATGAAGTTTGTATACATCCATTTGGCCAAAATTCGTTTGCCCTTAAATTTCTTATCTCTTCTAAGGTAGGATATTGCTGTCTTTTTTGTCTCAATTTTCTGTTCGTTTTAACCCGTCATCTGTGTACTCAAATCCATAAACATTTCCTGGCACTTTTTCCTATAAAATCAACTCCATTTGTGTCTCTAGGTCTTTTTAGCTCTACGCAGTGCATTTAGGAGCATAGCTCGCTTTGATTCTGTCCATCGAGACATTCTTTTAATATTAAAATTATAAAAACAAACGTTTAACTGGGGGTCATTCCGTAAGCATAGCTTAACGGCTTAGGATATATCTAACTGCTCTTTATTTTTTTTAGCTCATCTTTGTCCCTTATTAATATAATTTTCACTTAACATTCTCAAAACTATCTTTGTCCTTAGTGTAAAATAATACGACCGATTTTAACTGCGATCGAAAGTCTTTAAGACAGCATGTATTTTGATTAAGCGCCTCACAGAAACAAGGCGTGGGCGACCAATAAAGCTAGCTTGACAGAGCTTTTCTTTTTTTAAATCAATGCTCTTCAGCTGAACATCATCAATAATAAACAGGTTTCAGTTCCCTCAAATAGTCTATATTAATGTTCTACAACACGCTCAGTTTTGTCGCTAGGATAAAGTAAGAATTAATTATCGTCTTTCCAAATAAACTTCCTTCTTGTAAGACTTGTGTTGCTTATTGGTGTGCAAAATAACATGTACCGTAATGAAACCTGTAAATTGTTTGTAACAAATCAATACGAAGACAGTTTCCCACACCCAGTAATCCCCACAAAGATGAGAACGATGGCGATCTTTGGCAGAAACTTCAACTATCCAATCCTCTGATTACTTATTAGAATATTTCTTCTAACATTTTTAATAAGCCAACGTCCTTTTAGCCTATTTTCTTCAATGTTTAACTGACATCACATACCATAAAAACATGCATTTTTATTGGGCGTTTCCCCGTCTGCTTTTCTTGTGAACATTTTTATTTTTATTACATCCTTGCCCTACCCTTTCGCCACTTACAAACATCTGTTGTCAAATGCAGATCCAAAATCCACCACAGCCCATAATTTGTTATTAAGTATCTTCGAGTCTACATCAGACACGTAGTTTTTTTACATAACACATCAACTGCAGATCCCTTGCCTACCTCCAGGGAACAACTTCTTATTTCATCATATGTTGGTGAGGTAAAAGTCCGCGCCCTAATACAACTGATCACTTGCCATTTATTACCCATCACCCTTCTCAATTTTTTTGGATTTTAAAACGTCTTCTGATGTCTCTATAAAAGGGTTGTTCCTTCAGTAAACAAGAACAAATTCCTTTTAAAAGACTTCAGAGACTGATTTAATGTATGTTTCCAAAGAGTGTCTCCTTTTTTTCTATTTTCTTAATGGGATTATAACCCTTTCATAATAAAAAAACTGTTTTTAATTTTATACTGGTTAAGATCGCTCTAGCCAGTTCGGGTTCAGTAACATCATCAAACTCATGAGAGATGTCACTTTAAACCTGTGTATTTAGCTAAAGGCTCAACAGAACAACATAATCGCTAGGATTAAATGTCAGTTCATAAGTAAGGGGGCCTTTTAGTGCGCCTTGTAATAGGCATATGCGTCTTTAACAGTTCAAAATCAGAGGATGCAGAATCTGTTTGCCAATGCTTCTGCTTCTGCCCTCCTTTAACATCATCCTTTGCATCCCCCGCTTAAAGCCTGTGCTTAGGCCGTTTTGGACCTTGTATTCCCTGATAACTTTCTCTTTCTTTCTTTTTTTAAGGCAAGGCCATAGGTCCAAATAAGGCAATATGTCTGCCTCGCCTAGTAAAAGACTTCTCTGCCTCCATTTGATTGCCATATGTTTAACGATAGCCCTGCCCAAATTACAACAACAGTAGCAATTCGGATCTTCCGATTGAAATACTATTTTGAATGAGATTTATCAGTGCCTGGCATTATAACATCACCATCCGCCAAGATCAGGAACTTGACTATTAAAACTTGTCGCAGAGGCTGAACTGTTAGGGATATTACACTATATACAGTCTGCCTACACCTTTCGCCATGGGTTCCTTCTGTTTTCTGTATGATCGAGTCACAACCATATGAGTTCATTTTTTTATAAAACAAAAAAAGAAATAAATAAAAAATATGATGAAGACTTTTGATGCGATTGATCCTGTTCTTGGAGAAGAAAACATGAAAACGAGTCACCCTCATTGCAAGAAGAACTTGTGAGCACAGCATGCCAAGAGTAGGATTAAGTCAAATAACATGGCAAGAAGAATTGGAATCTTTAATAGCCATATGGGGCGAGAGCAGCCAGAAGCACTTAGTTTCTCTGATTTTTTCAACTGATAAAATAATCATTTTTATGTAAGAACGCCAGAAAGAAAGCGTGTGCGGCTTACTGCAAAACCGACCCAACCCATTTAAAGCAGTGGCACAATTCTAGAATCTCCCGAGCTGTTGACCAAAGGCCAATTAAATTTAGTGAAAATTTCAGGACTGAGCTACTAGTCTTTTACAAAACTTGGCAAGATTGCAACCAATCTGAAATACAAAACAACCTCTTCAAGATTTAACTCAAGAAGCAGATGAACTAATAGCAGAAATTGAATCGAGTTTAAGTAAGGAGACACAGTTAAAAACAACTGAAGATTCTCCATTGCCTATGCGTGAAATCTTGGGCTTAGTGATCGTCTAAAGTCAGTAAGAGGTAACTAGAAAACAATTTAGCAAAATTTGGTGAGCTGGATAGAGAGATAGAAAGAAAAAAAAATAAACTGGCTGATGCAGACGATAACAATTTAGGGTCAGAAGAAAAGGCTGGAATACAGCAGAAAATACAGATTTAAGGTTGTTAAGAAAAGCCAGGTTAGAAGTGCTGTCTACTAACAGAGCGCAGCTAGCATCACAAACACGCAGAATAAAGAAACTATAAACAGAATACTTTATGAAAACACTACGCTAGCAGAAAGAATAAGACTCTGTTCAGGGAACAGGGGATTACAATAGTTAGCATATTAACAGCCGTTGGGTTGCTATCTCTACACTCGTTTATGCTTTAACCGGGCCGTGCGCCAACAGGCCAGTAGCTCCTCCAACGCCTCAGCCTGGTAAAAGTTGATTAGAAAACAATTGCATCATCTAGCAAACCTATTAAGGAAGTTAGCAGCCAAAGCGCTTGATGCTCTGCCTGGCATAATAGGCATGTTGTTAGTTGGGTTTTGTCTACTATAGGCAAAGTTGCTGGTTATATGGCCGACCATCTGTGGACGTTAGAGTGCTAGCTGCTGGATTAATTTTTAGTGAAATAAAGTATGGATAATCCAGTAAAAGTTAAAAATACAACAAGGGCGGGTCTTTCGCTAGTGTGACTGTCAGTGTGGGGTAATCAACAGGCGGTGTGCTTTCTGGGCTGCTTTCTGGCTGTGGGCACTTATAACTGGATCGCTTTCTTCAGGCTAGGTACTTTTTTTTTTAATGAGGGTGCAGGCCTTGTGTTTAAAACCTTGATTGTGCCCTAAGTTTTGGTCGTCTCCAGCTATGAGGATTTCATTGTTATAATTCTGTATCATGCCAATCTGCAGTCTAAGGTCAGAGGTAGCATGTATAATCCATGACCTACAACAAAGTCAACCTTTGACCTAGCATGTGCAAGAACGTTTTGATACCTTTGTATGCTGGCAGGCAAATCAACAGCAGAGTTAATAACACTTCAAAATTTGGCTAGAAATTGTTTTCTGGCATCAAAGCCTGTAGACTGATCCACTATGCTAGACTTAGTCTGTGCTTGTGCTCCTAAAAAGACACCAAACGTATGTCCGTATGGAGTCATTAAGTCTTTGCACTCCTGCATTGTTAGACCTTTACTTTCATCTAAGATAAATGTTGCCCAAGCATTAGGATGTTTTTGTTCAATTGACCCTAATCGAACTTGTTTGTCTGTTGAAAAGAGGTGTGGCTAGGCAAGTAGTCATAATTATATTCTCTTTTTGCACCCCACAAATACAATGTGCCTAACCCATGATTGCGGTCTAACTTTTTTCTAAAATCATTGAAGGATTAATGTTAAATTCATTGCAATTTCTTCATATGCATTAATGTCCATTGGCTTTTAAATGGATTAAACGCGTTGTCGCTTTGGGAAGGGGCACTTGTATTTCAGTTAGTATTCGTCTGTACTGGTAATAAACATGAAAGTTGTATACTGACCTTACTAAAAGATTGGGATGGTTTAAATGGTTTGCATATGAAACACCGCAGCCAGTCGTTGCGCAGTAAATGGCAAAATTTAACTGATTCTGGTAAAACGTCATAGGGCGGGATGACCATTGCTGATGGCACTCTATCACTCTTTATTGGCGGATTTAAATATTTAGTTAGTGGTTTACAAGTCTGACTTGGAGCCATATGATTCGTCTACTGCAATGGTTAAATTGCTGAAGTCCAAGATTTGGGTTATAAAACGCTCCTACATTGTAAGTGGGACTTTCGTTATATTAAAAGGTTCCATTTTTAAAATTAGTTTTTTAATAGTTATAAAAAAGATGTACATCTATATAACCCATCAAAACAAGCGTGTGTTATTAACGTACCCAATTCTCAATTGGCGCAGGAGTTGTAGATTGCCCTTAAAGAAATTGGTTTTAGGTAAAATGATTAACTATTTGAAAGAGCCTAAGAATAACTGGGAAGGCAAATCTATTAAAAATTTAAAATACCCGATGGCTTTCTACAGCTTTTTGTTCTTTAAAGTAATATTTAGTCAATTTTGGCAATAAATTTAAAATAAATAAGCAAATCTTATAATTTACTATGAAATTCCAGAACTTGAAGAAAAAAGGGAGTACTTTTTTCTAAAAGAAGCCTGTGCTCGTAATTTTGGCTTTTATACAGTGGAGAAACCAATCATATTAAAACACATATGCACTTAAAAAGCGGTCTTTAAGGTAATGTAGGTCCAGTAGACCACACCGATATTTCTCGGAATCCAATGTTGTATGTCCATTTTACAACATTGAAAAAACAAAATACTAATTTGTTTAATGGTAAGGCCCGTCTACTGTACTACGAGCACTGCCGGTCCCCAATTAAGCCAGGGTTTTTGCGATTATCAGTTATATAAGTTTGAACAGGGGATTCGGTGAGTACAGCCGTGTCGAGCTGTCCACGGTTTTTGGCCTCTCCAAGCTCGCCAGCAAAGTTCGTGAGCTGAGCCTTTTTTTTCGACTTTGCCGTTTTTTTTTTTTTTCCGCAACGCCCAATCCGACACGCGGTTAACCACTGTGACACTCCCACTCGGAATTGTTTGTCTTAACTGTCATATTAGCGAGAATGACAACCGCGTCAACCCTGTCTCGTAAAGTCAAAGACATCCTGACTCGACAACGACCGACCAACCGTCATTAGAGATTGCTTGGCAGGTGAGAGGTCAGTAACAGGGGTCGATAGTCTGGGGCGCAATTGAACAACGGCCTCAGGAGGTTTATCCAGCAACGACAGAGGCAAGAAATCAGAGCTCCAGTCCCAGGGTATGAGGGTAAGAGGGATCATTTACAACTGGCAAACACACAACCCTTTTATTCTGAGAGTGGAGCACTGGGAGAGAGCCAACAACGAAAGTGTGGGTCGACAACGTACCCATATCAGTGGCCGACTCAGAAACGAACATTCCCTGGCGAGGTATGGAGTGCGTGCGTTTCCGCAATTAAAACAGAGAGAGCGAGGGATGCAGACGGAAAAACATACCCGTTTTTTTGACGGGGCGAGTTTGTTTTCATCACCGTTCCTGAAGTGCCCTGGAAAAAGTCATGAAAGTAAGTTGTTCCCGGGCTAAAATTATCATAAGGAACAAAAGCTAGGTTCAAAAAAAACCCTCATCTGTCCAATTGCCTGGGACAGAACCACCATGCTCGTGTGCGACAAAAAGATGTTGTCCGCCGTGAGTGCCAGACAGTCCCGGCCCAGAAGCGCGGGATCCTCTGTGCCAAGTTTTTCTGTTTCAGGGACTCCATCGAGACAGAGAGGACACACCCAGAGTGGGTGACATTAATCGCGCCGACGGAACAGCGACCCAGACCCGACGACAGCCGCAGACGGGAGGACCGTGCAGTCAAGAGCAGGCCCAAGAGCGTCAAGGCCACGCTCTCTGCCTCCCTGGCAGCTGGAGAGCCTGTCCCGGAGCAGTCCGGAGAACCCCGAAACGCCGGCGATCGAAGGAAGGGGTACCCAGCCCTAAGGGGGGGGGGGGAGAGGTTGCGGGAGGGTAAGCACCCGAAAAAGGACAGTGGGTAAACCCACTCCGTCGGGCTCCCCCGCAGTACCAACAACAGAGGTAAGCGACCAGTGTGTGTAGACAGCCCGATTCCTAGGACAGACCTCATTGTTTCTTCCGGCCTTATCGCTTGAATAACGGACATTGAAATGAATTCGAAAATGTGGGGGTACTAAAATAGTATAATAACCTTATAAATACTTCCAATGATAAAAATACGGATATGTTCCTTGAAGAAAGAGTTTCAGGAATAAATTTAATCGAGCCGCAATTTTTCGTTATTTAAAAAGTAATAAAATTGATATTGCCTCTTTACAGGAAGCTCAATGTAACCGAGAATGATCGTTGCTAATGGGAAAAACAGTGGGAGGAATTATTATTTTACAATGAGTGGTACGAAAAAGGAGTCAAGAGAATTATTCTAATATCAAAAGATTTCGATGGTAACGTAGATGTTTAAAGGCTCTAGAGAGAATCTTTAGTTGTGTCAATCCAAAAGGAACTAAATGACTTTAAAATTGGCAAATATAATGCTCCAAAACAATTATAAACGATAAAATCATTTTCATTACAAAGTTTACAGGAAACGTGTGCTGAAAATAGTGAGCAAAATCTGTTGTTGCTTGGTGAATTTAATTGTTTATGAAGAACATGTCCTTGTTATTATTACGGTCAATGTCACCACGAGTCAAAGTAAAAGAGTTAAATTAAGATAGTAGAGAAATTTGAAATCAGACCATAATTTCTGGAGAGTTTTCCATAATGAAGAAAAAGATTTCTCCTGGTGCAAGAATAACCCCTTTCATTTGCTCGGCGTTTGGATTACTGTTTGGTGTCAGAGGAAATCTACCCTGGTGGTGTTTCGTGTGAAGTCACGACGGTTGCGCATTCAGATCACAAAGCTCTCACAAGGAACTAAACAAATGGAAATTTTGGAAAGAGGACCAGGATACGGAGATTTAACAATATTTTTTTAAAAGATAATAGTTTGTTGAAAAGATGAACGATTTAATAGATAAGCATCACAATGATTCTTCAGAAGAATTTTCTATCTACTAAGGTGGGATCAATAGAAAAGTTGAAATGCGTACTTTTTGTACTGAGAAAGAAAATCACTTGCATGCAAAAGAAGAAATCGTGAATATCGTCCTGAACGCACAAGCTTGTGGAAAAAGAAAAAGGCATTAACCTGCAATCCCTCTGATAAAGGGGTGCAGAAACATATCCTTAGATTATAAAACAAGAAATAGGATTGTTGCAAGGTTGAAGAACGAGAGGAGCGCAAATTAGAGCAAGAGTTAAATGGATTGAAGAAGGTGAAGGAATACAAAATATTTTTGCAATCTGGAAAATGCTAGAGGAAAGAAGAAAGTAATAACGATATTTAACTAAAGATTCAGGAGATAAGTTACGATCAACAGAAAAGTTTTTGCAAGGAACAAGTTCATTTATAGAAACTTTATAAATCAAGAAGACTGTGGAAAAAGATGTTAGGGGAGCAATAAATACATTTATTGGAAATGACAACTTTTCCAAGACTAGAACGTTATGAAGCTGATTCATGCGAGGGCATAGTGACAGTGGAGAAATGACAAGCGCTTCGAGAATATGAGAAAATGGAGCTGTCTCCCCGATGACGGACTGACAATAGAGATTATAAAATTTTTTGGATAAAAAATGTAAAACATATACTCAGTCGTTCATGAAGCTTCAGTCGGTAAACTGTCCATATTCCCAAAGAATGGTGTAATAACTTCTGCTACATAATGGAAAAGGTTTAGATAGAGGATAAATTAAACAACTGGAGACCAAATCACGTTAACTAACAGTGATTAACAAATTTATTAGCTAAAGTCTTAGCGTTAAGAACTTGGACGAGTCATCACTAAGTTTGGTAAATGAAGATCAGGTAGGATACATCAAAGGTCGAAAAACAACGCAACAGTCATAAGATCGATTGATGAACGTAATCAATTACCTAAATAAAAATAACAATCGCCGCTTTGCTCGCTATTGTATGCAAAAGCATTTGAATCGATATCAAAGAGTTTTTTGCTTGAAAGTGTTTGACATTTTGGTTTTGACCAGATTTTAAAAAGTGGGTAACTATTTTGATAAACGGATACATGAACCTCTGTAAATCACGGAGGTTTGGATTTCCGAGCCTTTTGATTAAACTGCGGATAAGACAAGGTTGCCTTTCTCACCATTAGCCTTGTGCTAGCTTTGAGTTACTAGCCATTAAGATTCGAATAGTTCGATTAGCAGGCATTAAACGTTCCTTTACCTATCTTGGAATAGAAATTCTAAGTATAAAGATAAAACAAATGGCATTGACACAACATTGTTTCTCAAAGACCGAAATGATATGGTTTAAATCATTAGAAATCTTGACATTGTTTGAAAAGTTTTATTTCTGATTAATATTGAATGTTTTCATAAAACAAAACTCTTTTAATGGAACTATGAAAAAAGACCTCAGATCTTGCATACACAACAGTGAACAGAATGAAAAGTTCTGGGAATTATTTTGATACCAACGAGACGGCGAGAACATTGATGAAAACTTGGAATGAACCGAATCGATAAAATGAATAGTATAATAAAAAGGATGGAAAAGAGAGATTTCTCTATTCAAGGTAAAGTGATTGTTATAAAAAACGTTTCAGATAAGTCAATTTTGTTTATTAAATGCAGTCTATGGGACATCCAGATGCATGCTGCGTAAAATTAATACAGCGTATACCGATTTGATGGCAAAAAAATGCATAAACAGGAAAGCATTCGAAAGTGAAGAGGAAAGTAATGGAAATCAAACGTAACGAGGTTGGTCTGAACATGATCAACATCTTCATCCAGAAGCTACTAACTACAATGGATGTGAAAATTATATAACGCCAAAGAGAGTGAAAACTGAGTAGATCCCCATTGTGGCAATTTGACAGAACTGGCAAAACGGAAGGTAATTTCTCAAAGTAAACAGCAAGGACAAAAGATATGCAGGTATATGAAGAATTGAAAATGAATTCTGGAAAGACATATTTGCATGTTATCTAGACAACTAAACTATAAGTAAACAAAGTGAAATAACAGTGGTAATTTCCAGTCACACTTCTCTTCAACACACTCTCATTAAATACAAAAATAAAGAACTATTCTTTCCAAACTGCACAATACAGGAATTGAAACAGAATGAAAGATATAATCCATCAGAACGACATAGACTTCCTGTCCTCTTGAGGTAAGTACAGAATATGGTTGGGCAAAGCAAGGCTAACATTATTTTTGAATAAATTGCCCTTATCATAACTCAATTCCCAAAAGAAAAGGGTTTTGGGGGGGGGGTTTCAATGTATAGAGAGAGGATCCTTTGCACAATCCAACAGAATTGTGATGCAAAACATTTCAATGCAAAACCAAAAAACTCAGAAAATGTAATCCAAAGACAAACGTACCAAATTTACCCACCTGCTCCATTATTTCTGGGAAAGGAAATTTGGTTACACCCTTAGACAAACAGGAGCGTGGTCAAGGGCTATAGAAACCACCAAAGAAAGTGCGACTCAGAGTCCTTCACTGGAAAGTGTATTACATAATTATTTACCCTACAAATATAATGTTAAACAAAATGAAAATACAAAATAATCAAATGTTCATAATGTGTGAAAAGGGTGGATTTTATTGAACAATTTTTCTACCATTGTCCAGTTTTGTAAAGAATTTTTGAATTTCATTGAGCAAAAAATTTTTGTTAGACACAAGATTAAGCTAACTTTGTCAGTCACATGACGTTCTGTTTGGTGTGAAACAATTCATTCTCCCACGTGGAAAATATGTATTCATAAAACACTCATTCTATTGATTGGAAAATGTCCATATGCATTTTTAAAAAACACAGTCTGCATTCTCATTGCAATCAATATTTGAAAAAGAATTCAACATAAGGAGCTAGTCTATATTTTCACTTCAATCTTCCACTTCTTCCGACCCCGTCCACGCCCCCCCCCCCCTCCCCCCCCGCCCCCCCTCCCCCCGGCCTTCTCCGGCGCTCGCTGTCTTTTTTCCCTGCCTTCTTTTTCTCTTTTGGCCATGTCGGTTCATCGTAGACTGGCTCTCTCACTAACACGTTATTTAATAAACACTTTAGGTCATTTTCCTAAGTTTAAATCTTATTACCTTATTAGTTTCATTATTAAACGTATTTTAATTCCTTTCGGGTGATGGGATGGATGCGGACGACGTGATTCACTGTATCTGTGCATATTCTTTTCTAGAAACATGTATATTTGCGGATAAGATTTATTAACTTGTATGCCTTGACTTTCGACGAATGATTACGTAGACGCACAGATTGGTCGCGCGCCGCGCACGCGCATACACGCACGCAAGCAACACGTACACACACTCCCAACCACACACACACATACACACACACACACATACACACAAACACACACACAAGACACACACACTCACACACACACTCACTCAATCACCAGCACTCACGCACTCACACACCACAACACACACGCACACACACGCCGCGCACACACGGATACTTTGTCTCGCTGACGGTCCTTCCTCTACGTCCTCCTTGCAGCCACATCCCCCCCCCCCCCCCCCCCCGGGGAACTGCAGTGCGAGACTACTTAAAATAGTAGTGCAAAAACAAAATTTATTGATCCTTATGTTCCAGTTCGCCATCGCTCCTTCGGACTTGGAGTTGATTTAACGTGGTGACATCCAGAAGTGGCCCTTTGCGGTCGGCTGGGCTTATAAGGCAACATTCCTTATCTTATCGTTCCTTCGGTCATTCTTGGATTTTTTCATTTTTTTCGTTCTCAAGAGGGCTTTTCGGGGAACATTTGGGACACACGGAGAGACGAGGAGGCGAAGGGAAATCTATGGTTGTATTCAGTCTATTCAACCAGGGTTCACAATAGGCCTGAAAGATAATCGTGTTTCACGTGTGTTTACAGCTGTATAATTTATTTTGATATTTCGTTGTTTTTGCACAGCAAGACGAATTCTTTTTTCGTTTTTTGTCTTCTTTCTTCTTTCTCTTCTTCCTTTCTTCCTTCGTTTCTTTCCTCCTCATTTCTCTGTAGGGGGGGGGCCATTTCTTTCCTTTCCTCCTTTTTCTCCTGTTTGGTCCCGAGGTTTTTTTTTTTATGAGCAGACATGATCAGAGTGAGAGTGCCAGTACACCACACATTAGAACATTAACAAACCCAGACACTTTGTATCAAATGCCAAAACACTAAAATATCACAAACGTTTGGAATGGGGGGGGAAAGAGAACATACATACTATGCAGGGTGTTAAAAGAGACTTTGTTTTTACAAAAAAAAAAAAAAAAAAAAAAAAACTGAATCAGAACACGTTAAAACAAAAAAAAAAGTTTGAACGGAAACTGTCAATTTAAAGAATTAATTGAGGACCTATAAATGCATTAGATTAAAAATAAACTAATCAAGATGGAAAGGCGTAGTTGTTGTTCTGATTTATTCATAGTGCAAGAATAGAAGGAGCGTACTGTAAACCCTTAATTTTTATTTGTCCCCTAGAGAGAATGTAAATATCTGTGTTCACGATCACCAAATCTATTTTGTCACGAAAACCCCATTTTAAAGTACTGCTTACGTCAATTTTTGGCAGTTTTGGTGTGTTATAATTTTTTTTAGAAACCAGGTGGGGTTAATTTTTGGCAAAAATCAATCATGAGAAGGACGTGATATGTATGTGAAAAGGGGGGGGGGGGGGGGGGGGGGGGGGGGGGGGGGGGGGGGGGGGGGGGGGGGGGGGGGGTGGGGCGGGGGGTTAGTTGTGCAACATAAGATGGTTTGGTCTAGAACATATATTATTTACATCTCTTCTATCTAGGTATGGGAACTCGGGAATTTGGTTGAATCCCTCAGTTTTTGTTGAATTAGACTGAAGAGTATGTGTCATTAAGCCGACGCAATATCTTTGCATTAGCAACATTGGTTAACAAGAGAGAGAGAAGAGAGAGAGAGAGAGAGAGAGAGAGAGAGAGAGAGAGAGAGAGAGAGAGAGTTCAAAGTAAATGATCATTATAACTTGGAATTAATTGCTCTGTATTGTTTTCATTTTTGTCTACTAATGGGTCTAAAACAAAAGGTCAACATACTATTTTACAAACACACACACACACACACACACACACACACGACACAACACACACACATTCACTGACTGACTGAAACCAATATATTGTCAGATTAACTCCCGGTTGTACTGACATTTAAGAAACCATTATGAAACAGAATATGAACGTTTTTCATTCAAAGCAAAGATCATAATTAACACACAAATATACGTGCGCGCGCGCGCACCACACACACCACACACACCCACACACACACACACACCCACACACCCACACACACACTACACACACACGCACACACACGCATCATACTCGATAGCACTCGTACACACATGCTTCACTCACACAAACACACTCTTTCACGCACACGAAACACGCGGCGCACGCACAAACACACCCCACGTTCCCACACACCACACCACACACACACACACACACACACCACACACACACACACACAGAAAAAAAAACTTAAAACAAAAAAAAAAAAAGAATTCTTTCTGCGCCCCATTTATATACAATCTTGTACCCCTTTGCACCCCCCTCCCTCCTCCCCCACCAGGAGCGACGGGATCAAGAGAGATGGAAAGCAGCAGAATCGACGACATGAACAGTTGGAGCTGGTCTCGGACCACTTGTCGCGAATAAACTGCCGTACTTAACACCGATTGGATGAACAACAGCAGGAGAAGAATGTGTAGGGAAACACATCAAGTTGATTCGAGATGATGATGACAATGTCGCATATCAGATACGCCTTCGGTGTTTGCATTCCGATCTGTAGGAGTGTTAACAGCAGGGGCACCCAGAAATCCACCCGTCGGACACGACACAAGCCCTGAGCAAGCTATAGGACAAAATTATCCGCTGTTTTTAGACACGGGAATGTTTAAGGGTTATGCCGCTACTCTTACAACAGGAGGCGACAGGTCAGAGACGATTCCGAGATCCGCACAGAAATCAAAGCTTTTCGGAAGTCGTGCTCCATCAAACGGATGACGTGGGTGTTTGCTGCGTGTGAATCAGACGACGTCGATCTAGAATATTCCTGCGATCGTGATCGGAAGACGATTGCTTATTTCTGTTTTTGACAAGCATGAAGAAAGACACATGTCATCGGAATAAATGTGTTAAATTGGACTGCCTTCGGAAAATAAGACGCAGCGGCAACACAAGCTATCGGGGCAGAGACCCAAGCATGTGCTCATGGCGCCTGCCCTCTGCCCACGACTGGATCCAGTTTTACCTGGTGTTACCGTCGTCTACAGAAACTGACAGTGAATACCAGTGACATTCTCGAATTCGTTCCTTGTAAAGTGAAAGAAAAGGACATAGCTGTGGTTCCATGTTAATTAAATCGAAATTGAGTCGCGTTTTGTTGTTGTCCATCCGCGTCGATTTTGCTTAATGGGTTTTTACCAGCCTAAACATCATTAAACTTCGTTACGTTCATTTCGATTCGACCCAACATCAAAGCAATAATGCCTATAACCGAGATAATTTCTACAACATATCACAAACCTAAGCACCCACACACACACACACACACACACACACACACACACACACACAGCACGACACGCACACTCACACACACAAGAGCCCAATATACTGTAATCAGAAAACACCAATTCTGTGTAGATTACCCATGTATATCCAATACAAGGTATCAAGGGATAATTAAAGTATGGAACTGGCTGAAATATTACTCGTAAGAGTCGAACAGCTTATGAGTGTATATGGATTGGGGAAGGGGAGAAGAGGGAGGAAGAGATGGTGGGGGGAATGAAAAAAGCCTTGCTCTACGTGCAAATTTGACGCCGAACATACTGATATGGTTTTAGCCTCGAATAAGAATTTTTTAACATTTTCAAAATTTTGCAAATTGGAGGGAAAAAAAAACCCCACCTGTTAAGGGGGAAGGGAGGCAGTGACAGGGGTGGGCGGTGAAGAGTTAAAAATACCTTCCAAGTGGATGAATTTAATAAGATAACAGCCACATTGCCCGACTCCAACCGTTCTCATAACGGAGATTGAAACCCTAGACATAGTCAGCGGAAGCTTGAAGGACTTCATCTTATCATGAAGAGGCTAAGTGAAATTTTTGTACTAGTAACAGTCCAAATAAAAAATGAGGGTTATCGAAGAGTCTGACCACATGCACAATCAGTGCCGGTTTAAATACCAACATAACCAAAACCAACGCATTAACCGCAGCCCTAGTACAAGTTACGATTTGGGTTGGCCCTGAGGATTACAACATTTGCTTGTTGGTTTTGAGTCATATCCCATCTGTTCTTCCGAGCTGAATCTCAAGTACTGAATCTGTCTTATGTTCCAGATTGAACTTGTCGAATGTGGATAGCTTCAGATGAAGAAAGATGGATATCCAATTCCAAAACATCAGATTATTTCTTGCAGCTTCCTGTTGCATAAAAGTCAGCTAAATCATTGCACGATAAACTGGAGTGTCCTGGGAGCCCATAACAAAGTTACATTGATACGCCGGGTTTATTAGCTGATGAATGAGAAATATGACTCACACACCAAAGTCTGAACGACTAGATTTGATTGACAATGTAGAGCCTAAGCGCTGATTTTGAGTCGGCGATAGTATAAGTATTTGTCTATGTATACAGGCATTTCAAGTATACAACTAGTGCTTTCCAAAAATGGCAAATCACTTGATGTACAATAAACATCCTTTCGTAATATGATATTTCTTTCTAATGCTAAGAGCGCTGTAGATTACAAGGAAAGCCCCAACATCGGAAGAATCTAAAACAAACCATCCGTGAAAATGTGTAGATAAGAATCGTATTTCCTATCTATTAAGTCTTTGGCATAAGATGATAGTAACAGAGGATTATCTTTTTTATTCAGATCTCCGTAAGTGTAAATGATTTTAGCCTACTCTGACAACCACGAAGAGTATGAACAACATGGAACCTCGGCAATACCATCAAGAGACAGGTTACAGTTCTGAAATAATGGGGAAACATAATCACCTAGGGACATGTATACCGATTTGTTACGGATCTCTCTTGAAACATACGTACTTCCATCCAGTTCAGTCATTACTGAATTTGGAATGGTTCTAGCTCTCACTGTAAACTTACAGGCGCAACTTAGCCTGTGTTCATTTAAGGGTAACACACCAGCCTCCTTGTACGTCAAATCAATTGAAGCCCATCGGAAATAGTTGACAATATTTTTCATTACATGAAATCAAATGGGTTCGGTTTATCTGCTCACAAAACGGTTTTTGTTGTCTTTACAAAGAAAACAATTGCGTTTGAAGGCAGAGAAGCTGTCTCTATAAGGTAGATAATAATTTAATATACCCAAGCAAACAAGTTAAGTTTCTTGGTGTAATCTTCCACTATAAACTTTTTTTGAGTAAACATATCAATTACCTTGTAGAAAAGGCCAGGAAAAAACTGGTTTATTACGTGTTCTATCTGCTATACCTCTGATTAACTGGGGATCTAATCTCGTCTATGTCGCCTCAGGGCTAGTTCGTTCACTTCTGTCGTATGGCCAAGAAGGTTTTTTTACAGCTGGAAAGACAGATTTTACACAAGCTAACCAGTATTGACTCGTTAGCCTTTAAAATTGCATTCACACACACACACACACACACACACACACACACACACACACATATATATATATATATATATATATATATAATATATATATATATATATATATATATATACTGAACAACATTAAAAACGCACCGCTTGCCAAAAGACCCAGACAACGTTGGTAGTACAGAATTATTAAATGAAAGTAAGCATATTTGATTACGCATTCCATTTTTCAATTAAACAAAATGTCTGCTCTTGACAAGAATTGTCGAATTCATCTGAAATTAGCTGGTGGCTTCACTAGGGTCCCTGTCAAAAAGTACATGACGACAAGCATGTCCGCCGCGAGCTCCGATACCGAGTGTGTCCGCCATTTGCCCCGATGGACGCTTGGCAGCGCCTCCTCATGGAGTAGACAAGGTTGTGCAAGAACGCCTGTGGCAGTCCATCCCACTCCTCGGTCAGTGCGCGCCTCAAATGATCGAGAGTCTGTGGACGTCTTCCACGGGCCACAAGACGCCCCAGCTCATCCCAGACGTGTTCAATGGGAGCCATGTCAGGGGACAGAGATGGCCAGGGCAACACGGCAATGTTGTTCGCCTGGAGAAACGCAGCGGTGGCTCTTGCGGTGTGGGGTCGTGCATTATCATGCTGGAAGAACTGCAGCTCCGGGTGCTGGCCAAACAGTGGGACGACGTGGTTCTGCAGCACCTGCTGGTACGTGTTGGCATTCACATGGTTGTCAAAAAAGTACAGAGGTGTCCGGTAGTCATGACTGAATGCCCCCAACCATCAGACTGCCCCCTCCCCATCTATCGGCTTCAAACACGCAGCAGTTGGCGTAGTGTTCCCCGACACGCCTCCAGACTCTCATTCTCCCGTCAGCATGAGATAACGCGAATCGACTTTCGTCAGAGAGCAGCACAGCTCTCCACTGACGTCGTGTCCATGGCAGATGCTGGTTGGCCCACTGCAGGCGTTGCTGACGGTGTCTACGGGTGAGGACTGGGCCAACATGAGGGCGTCTTGCATTGAGCCCTGATTCTTGCAATCGACGTCGAACGGTTTGTCCAGACACTGGACCCCGTCGACCAACCACCTAGCGACATGTTTCTGCTGCTGTAAGGAATCGATTACGAAGATGAAGCTGTCGAATGTATCGATCTTGCGCTGGTGTGGTAACACGAGGTTGGCCCGTTCGGCGCCGATCAGTGGTGGAACCAGTTGCTGCCAAACGTTGTCATAGCCTTACAATTGTAGAGTGACTGCAGTTCAGTTGTCTGGCTGTCTCTCTCGATGACATGCCGACCATCATCATTCCAGTGGCTCGCTCGCGTTCTTGCATAGACAGTCGCGGCATTGTTTTCGGACCACATCGCCTGGTCGAATGACAAATGATACCGTTTTCCAGTCGGCATGACTTCAAACTCACCATTTGAGACAAAGAAACAGATGTGCTACGTTCAGTCTCGGCCCCAGTGGCAAGAAAAGTGTTTTGGGCGAGTTGCACGTGGGCGTCACACGAACGTCGGCAAGCGCGGAGAAACCGAGGCAGTGTGAATCTGTGTCCCTTAAAAATTGTGTTAATATACCAAATCCAATACACATTTTTTTCCAAATGGGAAATCGGCAAATCAAAACGGTGCGTTTTTAATGTTGTTCAGTATATATATATACACCTCCATTGTTTCTCTCTTTTTGTTTCTAGATTTCTCAAATGTATTTCAATATTCTATCTGAACTCATAAAATCTGCACATAGATGCAGACACAGACGCACACACACACACACACACACACACACACACACACACACACACACACACACACACACACGCACACACGCACGCATGCACGCACGCTCGCACGCATGCACGCATGCACGCACGCACACACACACACACACACACACACACACACACACACACACACACACACACACACACACACACACACACACATACGCGCGCACCACGTATTACACAAGTCATGCTTTCTTGTTCTTGCGTGATGATTTTGAGACTGTTGTGGTACTAATTATCCCAGCTATCACAAACTGAAATTAGGCACCAAATGGATCTTGTACTGGTTCCAAGGTACTTGTGAAGATACTAGCACATGATTGTATGTGTGTATTATTTTTGTTTTTGATATACCAAAGGACTGAGCATTAATTGGTTTACATTTGTGAACATCAAATAAGTACACACTTGCACATACTTAAATAATTGCAGATCCCTATCATTTTTATCTGGTTTATCAGTATTCCTCTGCTGAATGGGGAAATCATGGTAATAATTCAGTTTGCGTTCGAATTGACGCGTGCACTGGACAACAAACGACCGAAAGCAAGTAAGTAAGTCAGGCAAGTCGTCGGGGAGTCACTGTAATTTTGATTTCTTCCTATCCAGTTAGTAAAGAGCCCAGATAGTGCCACAACACACTTCGATCACGATGCAACAATGCGGCGTTACTGAAAAAAAAATACAAAGGAACAGACAACATAAGCCTCAGGAAAGTAATGCAGGGCTTATATACAATACCAAACAGACAGAATTTTTTGACAAAGGTCGGGTACGAACAACAGACGGGGATGCATAGAATACTTCTCCCCCGATGGCAGTAGCATGAACATTTATATGGATGAAAGAAGAGTGGGGGTGGGGGTGGGGTGGGGGGTATACACACCAAACCTTTTTCTTTACCTATGTATTCAATGCACACCTTATGATACGTGAAAATCACTCTGTAACCACCGAATAGTAGATATCTGCCTCTACGATCAAGTTTCCCTAAAGCGATATGCAGTCGGAGGTTATTTTCAGACACAATAGGATCTGGCGCCATAGATCCACAAGCTGAGTACACCTCAGTCAGTTTTCCACACACTGAACAATTGCTTCCATTATGTCTAGTCTCCAATTTATGTTCATTGAATCTGTTCCTTTTGCCAGATTGCTTTGAAACTGAAGATATCTCCACAGATCCATTGATAGCTACATAATAGACAGACAAATCTGTTTCAGTCAATGGTATGGAACATGAACAATTGCCATTGAAGTCTTTTCGATTGGTTTCCCTCGGAACGTTGGAGCTATTGAACTGTCGTGTCTGAACTTCAATCAGACGCAGCCAAAAATTGTAGACGCAGATCTTTAGGCCCCGATCCGGCAGGGCCAGGTGAGGAACACTTAACATGATCGCAGAAGAAGCTGGGACAAAGAAGACCACCCAGTTGCTATAGCCTTGCCAGGGTCCATCGCCTGACTCTGGATTGTAATCCACTTGCTGCAGATACCCTGTTGGATTTTTGTTTCCAAGCAATATTAAGTTGCCATTACTTTGGGAACACACACACACACACACACACACACACACACACACACACACACGCGCGCGCATGCGCGCGCACATACACACACACACACACAGACACACACACGCGCGCGCGTGTACACACACACACACACACACACACACACACACACACACACACACACACACACACACGCGCGCGCGCGCATGCGCGCAGTCGGTGGTGAAACAGAACAGTGAGCTCCAGTCAGAGTGACTTGATATCTCAGCGACGTTGCTGACTACT
>JAFLJL010014928.1:24904-47404 GCA_018398815.1 Conus ventricosus | reverse complement strand
TAATTACTGATTTTTTTTAATCGAATAGACATGCAGAAAGTGTATTTGAAGTTGTTAGTAAAATACCAGATTCTTGGGCCCCCAACCAGTTGTAAAGGTGTTTGCCATATTAGTTGATAATATGGCTCCTGAAGATTTTTACTCTGACTGTTTCTACCACCCCTAAGGAGTAGCTATTCGCTTTAATGAAAAATCAGGTTTTACGATTAGAAAAGACTATGAATAACAGTTGAATTTACAAGAGAAACTGATTTTTTAAATTTTTATTCTTGTTTAAAAAATGAACCCTCACGTAGTTATAAAGCTTACAGAAATATTTGATGATTTTGGGTGGGTGATTAATGCTGGAGTTGATAAAGAGTTTTAAAAAGGACATGTTTGATGAATTTATAACAGAACTTTTTTGAAAGCTTAACTATGCGAGAAAGCGTATTGAAAGCGTTAGTAAAATCCCAGAGTCTTGGCCTAAACCGTTATAAGCTTTTTGCTATTTTACTTGATAATATTGCCCCCGAAGATGCTGACCTGCATGTGTCTGATGACCTTGAACGAGTAACTGTTACCTTTAAACCTGATAAATTTTTTTACGATTAGAAAAGACTATGGATAACAGTTGAATTTACAATTTTTTTTTTTAATTTTAGATTTAAAAGGGCTGTCGAATCAGTGAATCTGATTTAAAGAATTGTAATGAACTTTTGGGACGAACAATGAAATGTTAAACCATTGATTTTAGTGAATTTGGTTTTGAGAGATGTAAACAATATAATAAAAGATCATAGTGAACTATTAACGAAGCAATTAAAGTGATGAACATTGACTGTAGTGATTCAAAAAGCTAAAATATTAGCAGGTTTTAAATTGTAAGGTTAACGTTCTTGAAGTGTGCAACGCTTAGGTGAAGAATAAAAGCTGTTTTACTTACTTTTATATACATTTATTTTTTTGATCTACGTAAATATTGTGGCTTTAAAATGACGACCACAAGTAAATCCGAGGATGGAAAACTATATACAATGGAAGAAATATTTAGCAAGACAAAAAATTTAAGCAATATGTTTAGGGGAGGCGGACGGGGACATCTTTAACCCTAAAAACGTTCATGAAAGCGTGGCACATGCTATCTCTAAAATCTAGAGTCTCTTCAAATGAACCGCCAGTAAAAGTTGTTGTTGGCTGTTCTGAATTGATTATATAAAAGCCTGATGATACTAACATGCCCGTCGGTTTCAACAAGGCAAAAGAAGTAATCAGCGATCACGACTTTAACTCTAACTGGGCTAATTACATGCTTACCACAGTTTAATCATGCAAGTGAGGAGGCAAAGTTAAGGGTTCTGGCTGGTCTGAAGGAACAGTCCTCGAATAAGATTGAGACAAAAAAAAGTTCTATCCTATAGTGGCAATTCTTACATTTCCTCTCTCCAAAAGAGTTAGAGTTAAAACGAGCAGTCTTAAACATACATAATTCTGACAACATGTGTTTTATGTGGTGTGATTTTGCGCATTTACATCTGTCAAAAATCATGCCAACAGAGTATCTAATTATGAAGCATACAAACAAGAGCTGAACTTTGATAACATAACCTTTCCAGTAAGTATAAACCCGTATATCTCAGTTTGAAGAACAAAAAAAACCAATTACTGTAAACGTATACAAATGGTCGTAGAAGCAAATCTAGTGCGTCTAAGGATTTCTCCCAAGCTCCCACTTTAGGCGACCCTTGACAAGCATGTAGACTTGATACTGTTTGCAGAAAGTACAAAGAGCCCTTATGTATTAATCAGAACAATAAGCAGACTTATTGGGTTTACATCAAAGCATCTAGCTAAAAAAGAGCTTTATAGAAGGGGTTTGCTCAGAATTTCTACTATAGAAGAAGCTGCCAAGCATAAGGATCGTTGTAAAGATTGTTAGACTGTAGAAAAATAAACTCTTACACCTAAACCAGGGTCTAAAGTTAGTTTTAAAAATGTTTCACAAAATGCAAATGAGCCCGTACGCGGTTTAAGCTGACTTTGAATCGCTCTTACCGCAGTAAATATGGCCCACAACAGCAAAACAAAAAACAACGTTATTTAAACCACCACAGAAACTGTTCTATGCTTTATTGTTTAGTAAATGGGCACACACAACGCCCAAAATTAACAGAACCCAACGCAGCTAGTAATTTTTAGAGCAGAAAGAAAAATTTCCCAACAGTTATCCACCAATCAAATCTTTCAATTGTTATGACTTGAAGACAAGAACGATAACTCATCTACACACTGCTGGATTTGCGGCTAGAGCTAAAACTAACAGTAAAGACGTACAGTAAGAACCACGATACATACTGGCAAATTCAGAGGGGTCGCATAACAATTGTAATCTTTTAACTTAAGGTTGACCCCAAAAAATGAAACTGCTATCTTCTTCAAACTTGCGGTGGCTACGATCTCATTTATCATGAACAGACTTGAAATAAGAGGATTAACTGCATTGCACAGTCTTCAGAAAAGTACAAAGTTTACTCTTGAACTTTAATCCTTTATAACTCTGTGCCAACATCTGATGGGGAGTTGGATAAACTAGCAAGATTTGTTACAAGACTTTCCAATCACTAAACAATATTTTAATCCATCTTTAATGCGTAAAGGAGTTTATCCTTATGAATACATGGACTCGTGGGAAAGGTTTGATGAAGAATCACTTCCTCCTAAAGGTGCTTTCTTTCTAAGCCTAGAGGAAAGGATATAACTGATGCTGACTATGAATACGCTCAGAAAGCCTGGACAGAATTACACTGTCAAACAATGGGAGATTATCATGATCAATATTAATGGCTGTCGTGTGTTTATCGGCAGACGTTTTTCAGAATTACAGATCTACATGCATGACACATTACAGCTTAGACTCATCACATTACATCTCTGCCCCAGGCCTTTCTTGGGATGCTTTCTTAAAGTCTACAAACATTAAGATTGACTTAATATCTGATCTGCCCCACTTCAGATGATTGAAGATGGTCTAAGGGGAGGTATTAGCATGGCCTCACATCCTTACTGCAAAGCTAACAACAAATATTTAGACGATTATGACCTAACTAAACCATCTAACTATCTAATGTACTTAGACGCCAACAATCTGTATGGATAGGCCATGAGTCAACCGCTTCCGCTTAGAAACTTTAAAATGATAAAAGGACCTCATGATGTCAATACTGTGTTAGGTATTCTGTCACATCTTACGCCTGATAATCCAACAGGACTAATCTTGGAAGTAGACTTAGAATATCCTAAAGAATTACACGATCTCCACAACGATTACCCCTAGCCGTAGAAAGATTAAAGATGAGTCCTATCGAACCTCCTAAACTTGTACCCAATCTTCGCCACAAAACTAAGTATGTGTGTCATTACAGACTCGTTATAGTTTTACTTAAGACAGGGGTTGAAACTAAGAGCTGTTCACAGAATCATTGCTTTTGACCAAGAGCCCTTTATGAGACCATACATTAAGAAGAATACTGATCTTAGAACCAAAGCCACTGATGCTTCAGAAAAAGACTTCTTTAAGTTAATGAACAACAGCTGTTTTGGAAAAACTATGGAAAA
Source organism: Conus ventricosus (assembly GCA_018398815.1). NCBI lineage: Eukaryota > Metazoa > Mollusca > Gastropoda > Neogastropoda > Conidae > Conus > Conus ventricosus. The sequence continues at coordinate 43,810 of JAFLJL010014928.1, read as the reverse complement.
TCCACACAAACGTAAAGATGTAAAATTAGTTACGAAAGAAAACCAGGCAATTAAGTTGGCCTCTAAACCTAACTATCAAGACTTTAGAAGATTTAACGACAGCCTGGTTGGTATTATGAGACGAAAAAGGATGTTAAGTTGGACAAGCCGGTGTTTATCGGCTTTACTGTATTAGAGCTGTCAAAGTTATTAATGTTAGAATTTCTGTACGACTACTTTAAACCACTGTACCCAGAAGCAAGAGTCCTTTACACAGACACTGACTCTTTTATTCTAGACGTCCCAACTGAAGACTTCTATAAGGATTTAAAAACAGAAGTAGCTAAAGGAGCTGATGGGTGGTACGGACACATGTGACTATTCAAAAGACAGTCCTTTACATTCAACTGTGAACAAGAAAGTGATAGGAAAGATGAAGGATGAACTTAATGGGACAGTTATCAAAGAATATGTTGGTTTGCGGTCAAAGATGTACAGCGTTGCCAGCCAGACTTCTGTAATGAAAAAAGCAAAGGGCATAAGTAAAGAAGTTGTCAAAAAAATATATCTCACGATAACTACAAGCAAGCTCTCTTTGAGAACAAAGTATTTTATCACACAAATGTTAATCTGCGCTCTACTCTTCATCAAGTAAACACAACTGCTGTTAATAAGAAATCACTAGTCTCTAACAATAACAAGAGAACTTACGTCAGTCCTGAGTTTTCATATGCTGTAGGACATTGGAGAACTTTAAAAGATTAACTTGACTTACTTAGCTTGTACTTAACTTAAGAACTTAACTAGTACCTATTTAAGAACCTAACAAGAACTTAGCTTAAGAACTTAACTAGTACCTATTTAAGAACCTAACAAGAACTTAACTTAAGAACTTAACTAGTACTTATTAAGAACCTAACAAGAACTTAACTTAAGAACTTAACTAGTACTTATTTAAGAACCTAACAAGAACTTAACTTAAGAACTTAACTAGTACTTATTTAAGAACCTAAATAGAACTTAAAAAAGAACTTTTTTTTGTACTTTACTTGTAATTTACTTGCACTTAACTTAAAAAGTACTTTCTATAACTAACTAACTTGTACTTAATTAGTTCTTAACTTGTGCTTTATCTAGTTCTTAAAATCTATTCCATAGAAAATGGGTCTACAACAGGAGGCTGCTCATTTTTTGCAGAAACTTTACTCTTCTTCTTTTACTGGGGTTGTGGGTGTTTGTAACTTTGCTGCTAAGTATGGCGTTAAACATTTGTATGCTAAAACTCCCCACCAACAACAGCAGCAACCAATACATAATAATTACATCTTATCGTTTGTTTGTGATTGTGTTTTTGTTAATTGGGTTGTTGTTGCTAGTGGCGATGTTGTATTACTATCTAATAATTTTTGTTTTGTTGATTGGTTTTGCTTTTCTTAGTCTGTTCCATTCAGCAAGTTTACGCCCAGCCTCAATACGTCAGGATTTTTAGTTTTAGTAACACTACTTACTTGTGGTACATTCACTTGTGGTACATTCTGCTCCTGCGGGCTGTCCTGCGGATTGTCCTGCGGCGTCTTCTTCTCCTGATTGCTCATTTTTTTTTATTGCGATTAAATTTAATATAATCAAAATTAATATGATTAAAAGTAATTAATCCCATGATGAATGGGCATAACATAGTCCCAAATCTGTAATACATGTCACATGCAAGAGTTTCTAGGGACTTGTTTAAAACCGGATCTTGTGATAAGTCGTATTTTAAATCTTCTTCTGAATCAACTGGCGCCATCTTACTTACTAACTTAGCATATAGACTAATCATTGTCTGCCCCACCGATCTAACCATTTTTGACCCTAGCTGTGCTTCGTACCTAGCATAGTACTTCTCAACATCTGATGTAGGCAGTTGTTGGATTTGTTCAATACTTAGTTCAACGCCTAAATACTGTTTAGTTTTTCCACATGCAGCCAGAGAGTATAATCTTTCTTTATGGCAGTTGTCTACTGAGAGGTCTGCTTGCTCCTCACACTTTAATAGTTCGTCACAATCCATTTTTAAAAACAATAAAAAATAATATAATACTTTTAAAACCATGAGTTTAACGCTGGTTAATTATGCAGTGCGTATCGTTGGTGTATAGTTTATTCAACCCTTGCAAATTGTTTGTTAGGAATAAAACCGCCCAACATGGGAAAAGATAGAAGATTCGCCAAAAATTAGTTGCAACCTTATTTCTAGCTTTAACAACAAAAGAATATTTGATTAAAAAAACATAGACAGTCTTTGTATTATGATTATTTTAATTAATTTTTTAGTTAATAAAAAGATGAGTGAAAAAAAGATTATCAATACGATTTACCATTCTGCTGTAATTAGCGGTCTTAGTATAGGCTTAGCGTGTTAGCAAAAAACATGTTTAGAATGAAGCCGGCGGATCTAGGAAGGTTAGACATTGAGGACGTTGTTAAGGTTATAGTTGTAATCACTGCAGGGATTGCGTCAAAAGACTTTCTTGTTACACAGGGGATTATCCCAGAAATATTAGCGCATAGAAAGATTAATTCATAAGAAAATATTGATTTATAAAAGATGGCGGGAGTAGTTATGATGGTAGGAGGAGTTATTGTTAATGCCTTGGCCTTCTCTGGAAGCAATTATATGTTTAGTAAATTGCGGTCCGATGAAGAAAGAGAACGTCATAACAAAGCAATAGAAGATTTAGCTAAGGCAAGAGACGCTTATGAGAAAAGGAGGATTGCTCACTTAGACTTTATTAATAAAAAAGTTAAGGGAACAGGGACATGCAGAGCACACATTTACAGACGTTGATGAGGCAATGAATGAGTATTACTTAGTAACAGGAAAGAAGTTTCTAACAACACCACCTCCAGAACTGTCTGACTTTTATGAACCATCAGAAGAACAGACAATAGCAGAAATTGGTTTTATTGTGGGTGCTATGGGAGCAATCTATATTCTTGCACAAACAATTTAAAATCCAATTAAAATACAGTCCTTCTTATGGACAAGTACCAAAAATTATTATTCTCCTAAAGGGTATTGGAAAGGAAAGACTGCTATTGAAAAAACTGAGTAAAGCTGCTAGAGTGTCTGAATCAGATGCGAAAGACTGGCTTTCAAAACAGGCAATTTGGCAAATATATCTGCCTGCCCCAAAAAGAATAATAAGGCCCAGATTTGTTAACTCAGTTCCAAATGACACCTACCAGATGGACTTGCTGTATCTTCCACATGACAAAGTTAGAAGAAAAAAGTTTAAGTATGCTCTTACAGTTGTTGACATGGCTTCAAGGTACAAAGACGCTGAACCTTTAACAGATAAAAGCTCAACTGCTGTGGCTGTGGCTTTACAACAAATATACATGCGAGGTCCATTAAAGTATCCTAGGATGATCCAGGTTGATGATGGAAAAGAGTTTAAAGGTTCTGTAAACCAACTGTTTTTTAAAACATCATGTTACAGTTAGGAGAGGGATCCCAGGCAACCATCGCTCACATGCCCTAGTAGAAAACTTAATAAGAATCTAGCTGAACGCCTGTTTACCTATCAGTATCACGAGAAATTATAGATAGAGAACGCAACACGAATGGGTTAGAGATTGCCTGCAGTCTTACGCGTCATGACAATGAAGAATTTAAAGCAACAGTCTTAAGCCAGTGAACGCAATCAAATTAAAAAAATTAGCATTACTGATGCGAAGGGGACTCAAAAACTCTTTGCCGTTTGGACTAAAAGTAAAATTGTATGCTCCTGGAGAGCAGGGGCGATGTTAGAATTAGAGCCACAGATCCCATATGGGCGTAGACATATATGAAGTTTGAAAGAATTATGAAAACAGCCCCTCCCGTATATTATTTAAGAGGACTCTCTCTTCTAGCGTGCTACTGCGTCTAAAAAGCCTGCCCCTAAAGGTCGTTGTTCGGAGAGCTGCAAGTTGTTCCGCCAAACCAGTAGGCTAACAAAAAAATAGTGTTATTTTTTGTTAAAAGAGAGCATTTCTTTTCTTTTTTTTGTGGCCCCTATGTCCTCACGCCCCTTAGGTGCATGTTTCAGCCTGTGACTAATGTCTCGTAATGTCTATATGCTAGTGCCTCCTTAGATACCCCCCCCCCCAGCACAACCTATCACCCTCCCCTTCCTTTATGCCCACTCCATCTCCTTGCATATCAGTGACGTCTAGTATGATTAATCCCACTGCTTGGCGATCTTTCTGTTGTGTGCTAATATGGTTGAACTCAGAGTACCCAGGGTTTCTTTTTTTGCTTTGGCTCCTAGTTGGACTTCAAACTTGTATTTGCTATACTGTTTGAAATATGTAGGACAATCAATTTTTAGGCCCCCATTTCTGCCCACCTTTAACCTGTCACCATCATGCTAGGCGGGAGATGGGCTGTTAGATAATTCATGTGGCAGTATGTGAATAACAGTTCAGCTGTTGCTGTCATGAACACACTCACACACATGCGCTGACACGCACACACACACACGCACGCACGCGCGCAGCGCGCGCTTACACACACACACAAACACACGCGCGCGCGCGCACACACACATGCACACTTACAAAACACAAACACACACATACTTCCTCACTCTTCACTCCCTCACACACTACACACACACATACACACACACACACACACTCACACACACACACACACACACACACACAACACACACACACATCACACACAATATATATATATATATATTATATATATATATATATATATATATATATATATATATATATAATATATATTAGTATATTATAAGGGGGTAAGTAGGGGGAGAACGCGAGTACCTAGGTTGATCGATGATTCAGGGATCAGGGTATTGTGCAGAATGCTATGATTAATCCCCACATGCTGGTGACCTTTCGTGTTGTGTTTGGGGCGCACTTTCGGTGATATTAGTTTTGTATTCATAGTGTGGAGCCTGGATTTCGCTACATATGGTCATGAACAGGTGTCAGGTAAAACAGGGTATGAAAGTGAGAATGTGTGGATGTATGTGTGTGAAATAACACCTATCTCTTGTTGGTCATTCTAACTTTCCCCTGTCCGCTACTCTTTCTACTCTGTCCTTTTCACTATCTTTCGTATGATTCCTTACTTAGAAAGAACCACCAAAACAAATCCGCTTTTGAGATACTCTACTTGTGCGGGTCCTTGTATGTGTACATTGACCTAATGCTACCAGTTTTGAATATATGACTTAGATTCCAGTGTGTGTTCAATATGATCCCTTTCTCCGTTGGCCGTATTTCAGATTTATGTTTTTTTCATTATCTAGATTGGCGTGGATATTCCACTATCACTAATTTGTGCTACTGCTGGAAGAAATAGTGTTTAAGATATGTACCTTCACTGTATGGTCTGAATGATACGAGAAAAAGAAAATGTATTTGATTTTTTGAGACAACAAATTGCAACATTTATCTTTTACAGAAACCCACTGGATAACTGAATCTGAAAACTTTATTAGATCAACTGGGGTTACAATGTATGGATTAGTGGCGAGGACACAAACAGAACGGTGTTGCAGTACTTTTTAATAACAATTTTGAATACAAAATAACTAACGTAATTAGAGATCAAGATGGGTTGCTATATTTTTATGAATGTGCAATTGTCAAATAAGAATGTTACTATAGTGAAACATTTATGGCCCAAGTAGCGGATGAACCAGGCCTTTTTTGACAAGATTTTTGAGTTGATTGAAACCAACAACATGTGAACAAGTTATTGTTGGAGGAGACTGGAATTGTGCACTAAATCTAAAATTGGATGTCGTAAATTATAAAGCACAGCAAACCGTCAGAGGACCGCGTAAGAAATCATTGATAATTATGGGACGTTATAGTTTTTACGACATGTTACAGAACATTATATCCAGACAAACGCTCATATACCTGGCGTAAATTCAATACAATTAAGCAGGCCAGGCTAGACTATTTTTATGTGTTCTGAGGATATAATGATGACGTCAAAGGTATTGATGTCAAACCTGGCTATCGATCTGACCACTCACGGTGCAGTTATCCTTAAAAATAGATGAATTAAATACGTGACAGACCTTCTGGAAATTCAACAATTCACTATTAAAAGATGCACAGTACATAGCAGAAATTAAAAAGTAATTACCATATCAAACAGCAATATGATGTACCAGTATACAACATGGCCGGTATTGACAATGTTGCTAATGATGATTTAACATTTACAATAAGTGATAAATTGTTCTTTGAGACTCTACTACTAGAAATAAGAGGTAGAACAATTTCTTATGCAACTTTTAAGAAAAGGTCAACAAACCAGCAAGAGAATGACTTAGAAAAACAGATTAAAAGAATCGAAGAGAATGTCAACGATAATAACATGCATGAACTAGAGAACTTAAAAATACAACTACAAGAAATAAGAACTATGCGAATCGAAGGCAAACTAATCGCTCCAGAGTCAGATGGATAAATGAAGGTGAAAAAGGTCAGTAAGTATTTTTGTAACCTTGAAAATAGAAATTTTATTGATAAACTATGCCCTTTTTGGAAACAGAGTCTGGTAACGTTATCTCAGAACAAGAAACCATTTTGAAAGAAGTACAACAAAATTTTACCAACAACTATATTCCCACAGGACTGTGCGTGATTTTTGTTTAACATCTCATATACCGGAAGCAACAAAATTAACTGACATAGATAAGCATAGCATAGAAGGAAAAACTTCGTATACGGAAGCAGCGGCCTCTTAAAATCTATGAAAAATGGTAAAAGCCCTGGCCCTGACGGCTTTACAGCTGAGTTCTATAAGTTCTTCTTTGTTGATATTGGAGCTTTTCTTGTTAGATCTATAAATGAAGGATTTATTGATGCTGAACTTTCTGTAACACAACGTCAAGGTGTCATTATATGCATACTAAGGAAGGCAACCAAAACGTTTGTAAAAAACTGGCGTCCAATTCATTACTAAATATTTCTTATAAAATTGCATCGACATGCATTGCCAATCTCTTGAAGTCTGTTTTGCCTTCCATTATCCATGAAAGCCAGACGGGCTTTTGAAAGGTCGTTACATAGGTGAGAATATCGCATGTTATATGATACCTTAATATATGCTGAGAGAAAAAACATCCCAGGTATGTTTCTGTCAATAGACTTTGAGAAAGCCTTCGACAGTATTTCATGGTCGTTTTTGCACAAATGCTTGGATTTTTTCAACTTTGGCCCAGATATGATTCACTGGGTCAAAACTTTTTATTCACATATTAATACTTGTGTTTCTGTCAACGGTCAATATTACTAGCTGGTTTGCAATAGAACGTGGTGTTCGACAAGGTGATCCATCATCACCGTATCTTTACCTTCTTTGTGCAGAGATACTGTCACTAAAGATCAGACATGGCAATTTAATCAAGGGCATAAAAATTCAAAATAGGGAAAGCTTATTGTCACAATTTGCAGATGACACTGCTTTGTGTTTAGACGGGCAGCGAAAATTCATTTATGAAGCCATTTGCCGTGCTGACACAGTTTGCTGAAATGTCAGGACTAAACATGAACTTGATAAAAGTCAGATCATTTGGATGGTAGCAGAAAAAAAAACTGCAATTTAAGGTTTATGCGCGATAAAAAACTTCATTTGGGACCCGGGTATCTTCAAGATTACTTGGCATTAAATTTTCATTGACACAAAGTCCATTAGCACCATCAACTATGATGACAAATTAATTCAGATGAAAAGGATTTTATCACACTGGAAAAAAAGACAGCTAACACCATTAGGGAAAATAACAGTAGTGAAGACTCTTGTCCTGTCCAAAATAACGTATTTGTTAATAAATCTACCAGATCCACCAGATATTTTTATCTCTGAACTAGAGAAAGAGTTGTTTACATTCTTATGGAATGGTAAAATAGTAAAATTAGGAAACCAGTTGCATGTAGCTCATACGTCTGTGGTGGACTGCGCATGATTGATATCAGAGCTTTCATTGCTGCTATGAAATTAGCTGGCTTTATAAAATACAGTCCGAGGGTGACTCCAAGCTTAAAGACTTTCTCTTTGATATGTACCCTGAAATGGAAAAATATGACATTCTTAGGGGCAGATTATATCAAACTTTAACCAAGTCCGTTAAGAATCCTTTCTGGAATGACGGTGTTTAGGCACTATGGAGAGTTTGTAGAGTGTGTCGTCCTAGAAATATTGACGAATTTATGGCTGAATGCATTCACGTCAATAAAGACATTCTGAGGGGTGAAAAAACTATATTTGTAAAAGAATGGTGTGAAAATAACATCTACTTCATCAGACAACTCGTCAGTGAAGCAGGGCAGTACATGTCATATCATGAATTTAAAACAAAATATCCTACCATAAGAAAAACAGATTTTTTGTCTTACAATGGAATCCTGAACGCAATCAAAGGATACCAAAATAATTACAAGTAGAACTTACAAATACCTTTAACATTCTTGAAACCAAATCATGGTTTTCTATCAGGAAAGGCAATAAATTTATTCAAACTGTACTTGTTGACAGCGGAGCTGTTCAGCTGCGGTTTTGAAATGGAGCAACTCGTTCGAAAATGTAAACTGGAATGCTATATTTTTACACTGTTTTAAAACTACTAATGATGTGCAACTACGCTGGTTTCATTCCGACTGTTGCACAGAATTCTGCCATCACAGAAGCACCTATATCAGTGTAAAATTGTTAACACACCAAACTGTAATTTCTGTGACCAAAGACCACAGGACATAGAACATATGATTTTTGATTGTGACATTGTACGGGCATTTTGGTGGAGTTTCAGCAAAATTCATTGATAAGCTTGGCACTGCCATAATGTTAAATATTGATAAGAACCTAGTATTATTTGGAGTAACAGTGATTATACAGACTGACTGTGTGATGGACTTTTAATACTGTATGCCAAATTCTTCATTTATAAATCCAAACTACAAAATGTCAATCCAGTTTTTTGTAAACTCAGAAGAAGTCTACTTTATCGATACTCTTTGGAAAAGTATATTGCTAGCGTCAATTCAAACCTAAGTCTATTCGACAAACACTGGCTTCCGTTATAGAGACATTTTACTATAACTTCTTTCGTTACATGGTGGTTCTCTCTCTCTCTCTCTCTCTCTCTTTCTTTCTCCCCTCTCTTTCTCTCTTCTCTCTCTCTCTCTCTCTCTTCTCTCTCTCTCTCTCTCTCTCCTCTCTCTCTCTCTCTCTCTCTCTCTCTCTCTCTCTCTCTCTCTCTCTCCTCTCTCTCTCTCTCTCTCTCTCTCTCTCTCTCTCTCTCTCGTAACTGTGCATCTGTTTTGTTTCTCAGTGTAGGTACCTCATCTCCCTACTACGGTCAGCACTCACAGTGTTAATTGTTTAAGCAATATTTAATGTTTATCAAGAAAAATGAACATTGATGACAAAAACGTTGCATGATTAACTAAATGTGTGTGTTATTTTCTTTTTCTTTTTTTTTGACCTCTGTGGTCTTCTTCAAGCAAGACAAACAACATCCAAGACAAATGAAGACCAAGAACGAGCAACCACTTGTCTCATCCTAGAGGGCGCAAAATGGATGTGGTAAGAAGACGAGCCTCGTTTTCATTGTCTTCTTCGTTTTCATTGTCTTCTTCGTTTTCATTGTCTTCTTCGTTTTCATTGTCTTCTTTGTTTTCATTTCTTCTTCGTTTTCATTGTCTTGAATATATTGTCTTCTTTGTTTTCATTTCTTCTTCGTTTTCATTGTCTTGAATATATTGTCTTTTTTTTTCTCCCCCACATTTTATTCAGTTAATAAGAGAGCTTACATGTGCGCAGAAAGAAGCCAGTGCGCGGAGATGTTCACACATTCATAATAGGCATATCCATGCATAGCAAATATAAATCGTAATATAAAGCCTAATATCTATTCAGTTCCTCTTTGTAGCCTCCCTGACTATGAGGGGTGAAATCAGAGGTTTCCTCTTGTCATAATCAAATTCTTACAATATTAAGGAAAAAAAAGAAAAAAAAATGCAAAGACTGCTTTATGTTTTTTCCCTTCAAATCAGCATAGTAGCTTACTGCCTGGTGTCATGCGCGTGTTGGATCGGCACAGGCACCAGGCGCTTCGAGAGCGTTCGGGCAGCAGCGCAGCGTCTCCATTACCGGGTTGCCTCATGACAAAGTAACATTTTTTTTCTCTCTCCTTTTTCGTGTGAATTAACTCTCATTCCATCTCAAAAATATTTTCCAATACATATATAAGCCAAAAAAAACCACACACACATTTGAATGGATTAAACGCGTTGTCGCTTGAGAGGGCTACTTGTAGTTCAGTTAGTATTCGTCTGTACTGGTAATAAACATGAAAGTTATATACTGACCTTACTAAAAGATTGGGGTGGTTAAAATGGTTTGCATATGAAACACCGCAGCCTGTGGTTGTGCAGTAAATAGAAAAATTTAACTGATTCTGGTAAAACATCATAGGGCGGGATGACCATGCTGATGGTACTCTATCATTATTTATTGGCGGATTTAAATATCTAGTTAGCGGGTTTACAAGTCTGACTTGGAAGCCATATGATTTCATCTACTGCAATGGTTAGATTGCTGAAGTCTAAAGATTTGGGATTATAAAACGCACCTACATTGTAAGTGGCACTTTCGTTATATTTAGAAGGTTCCATTTTTTAAAAATTAATTTTAAAAATAGTTATAAAAAGATGTACATCTATATAAACAAGCAAAACGAGCGTGTGTTCTTAACGTAATCCAATTGACAATTGGCGCGGGGGTTGTAGGATTGCCCTTAGAGAAATTGGGTTTAAAGTAAAATGGATTAACATATCTGAAAGAGTCAAGAATAACTGGATAGAGGTTAAGGACGAACAAGACAATATAAAACGTTTAAAAATACCCGACGGTTACTACAACTTTTGTTCTTTAAAAGAAGTATTTAGCGAATTTGGCATTAAGTTAACAATTAATGAGGCAAATCTTATAGTTACTATGAATTTTCCAGAAAAAAGAAGGGAGTACGTTTTTCCTAGAAGCCTTTCTCGAATTTAGGCTTTTATAATAGTGGTGAAACATATAGCTTCGGCACACACAGCCTTGTAGAATGGGGCATTTATAAGTATTTAGGTAATAGACCAGCTGATTTTCTTGTGAACCCAATGTTGTATGTCCATTTACAACAGTTAAAAACATACTAATTTGTTTAATGGCTATCCATCTACTGTTCTACGAGCACTGCCGTCAATTAAGGCAGGGTTTGCGATTATCAACTATACAGGTTTGATGGAGACAGTCAATTTAAAGAATTAGTTGAGGGCCTATAAATTCATTAGATGTAAAAATAGCTAATCAAGATGGAAATCCGGTTGTTTGTTCTGATTTATTAATGGTGCTTGAGGTAGAAGAGCATATTAGAAAGTAGTAAGAGCTCAGTCCCGCAGGCGTTAATAGTGTAAGAATCAGAATAAGTTATGTGTGTGTGCGTGCGTGGGCAGGGGTGGGGCGTGTGTGGTTTAATCAACTATGTTAATTAACCCCAGATCGTTTTGGACTGATTACTGCACTGCTTTGAAGAACAAACGCTCTCACTCACGCACACATACACACACACACACACACACACATGCGCACACACAAAGGAAACAACTTCGTAGATGTTTTGTAACTTAAAAATAGTAGTTGTCCCCCGTAGAAGCGGAGAATTCTCATTTCAAAACGAACGTAGTTTCCGACTTAACAATAGTTATTCAGAACTACAAACACGCACACACACACATAGGCAGACAGGCAGACACATTGACATACAGATACACACTCACAGAGAGAGAGCACACGCACAGAGAGAGAGCGTCACTTATTGATCGTTTAGCAGCTAAGTTTTATTTTTGAGTTCCGGTTTTCCCCGATCTCCCGGGATTTCCCAACAGCAGGTTGTCTAGTATTGATTCAACCTTCCTTATTAACTCAAGCACAAAGTAATCATTAACAATCAAAAATAAGCAAAACAATGATAATGAAAGTGATTTATCTCGCTTTAATTATGTATAAAATGTAATTGCCTTCCCTGAATAAATTATCTATTTATAGATCAGTAGGAGATAATTGATTATTAAAAGTTGTGTTTTTACGCTTAATTTGCTAAAGCTTTTAATATAAATATTGTATAAAGTAGCTACTAAAAAGTGCTTTAAAACAGTTGTGTTTAACCTTTAAAACTATTCTGCTTGAGTAAAAACCAATTTTAATAACAGTCACACTTTATGCACCATAGAATTATAAAGCTTCAGTTTGCACAGTATATATATTAATCTTAACGGTGTGCCCAGTTGGAAAAAGAGTAAACTAGGTCAAACGTTCCTATCGGAACGCTAAGGTCAAAGCAGTTCAGTAAACTAGGTCAAACGTTCCTATCGGAACGCTAAGGCCAAAGCAGTTCAGTAAACTAGGTGAAGTGATCACAGTTCTTTTTGGCCTATAAAGCAGTGCAGTAAACTAAGTCAAGTGATCACAAAGATCACTTAGCCTGGTTGATTAAACCCTTAATTTTTATGTTCCTGGAGAGAATTAATTATCTGTGTTCAAGATCACCAAATCCTATTTTGCACGGAAACCCCGTTTTAAAGTACTAATAACGTCGATTTTAGAGGTTTTTGGGGTGTTATTTTTTTTGTGAAACAGGTGTTGATTTTGGCTAAAATTGACATGTGATGGACGTGATTTCTATGTGAAAAAGGGGGTTTTCGTGCAAAATAAGATGGGTGGTCTTGAACCAACATATTTACATTCTCTAGGGAACAGTGTATTCTAGCTATTACGACTGTTCATCACAGCACGAGTTATCAATGCTGTTTGCTTGAGAGATTAAAATATTGATGGTTCAGCTTGCTCTGTTTTTTGTTTGTTTGTTTGTTTTTTTTAAAGCTTTTGAATTACGGCATTTGTGTCCCGACATATAAAGGAAACGCTATCAGAACTTGTCTATTGAATGCATTATGTAGTTGTTCACTGTCGAAACAAAAACTAAAATGATACAAGTCAAATGCCCTGTGTCATATCGCTATAATGGATGTATTGTTTTGTAAGCACTCACTATGACATGGGCCTGCGGCTTATTCATTAAACCATTTCAGAGTTCGGAGATCTCTCTCTCTCCTCTCTCTCTCTCTCTCTCTCTCTCTCTCAGCGGCCAATAAAAGATGGTCGTGAGAAATTCATGACAAGCTCTGATTCATTATGCGTACTCTGACTTTCACGGGATTTCTCTCAGGTTAAATAGATGACAGGAAAGTGTGGCAACAGATGCACAAAGTGACCATGATTGACTTATGTTTGTGGAGGGCTCGTATGTGTCAGGTCTGTGGCCGAAGTGTAGCGAGTCGTGTGGTGAAAACAGAACAGGTGAGCTCCAGTCAGAGTGACATTGATGTGACTCGAGTTGGCATTATCACTGCCTATAATTATGTTCTGCTGCATTTCTGTTGCTGGTGTGTGGTAGAATAAACAATGTGGTTGCTTTGTTTACATTGGACAGTGTATCAGTGTTTGTGGAGCACAGTAAACAGCGCGGTACAATGACTGAAGAGGAAGGTGTGTACATTACATTGGACAGTGTATCAGTGTTTGTGGAGCACAGTAAACAGTGCGGTACAATGACTGAAGAGGGAGGTGTGTACATTACATTGGACAGTGTATCAGTGTTTGTGGAGCACAGTAAACAGTGCGGTACAATGACTGAAGAGGGAGGTGTGTACATTACATTGGACAGTGTATCAGTGTTTGTGGAGCACAGTAAACAGTGCGGTACAATGACTGAAGAGGGAGGTGTGTACAGCTGCTGTGACATGTCATGTCATCATGCCTTCCACGTGCCGGTGTTGACCTCCTTGTGTGCTGTCAACACTGTGCTGTGCTTGTGGTGTGTTCTGCTTAGTGACGATGTGGAGAAGAACCCAGGCCCTAACAGTCTGGAGAAGGTCAGTGTCACTCTGGACGAAACGGTAGTCAGCGGAAAGCTAGGAGCGATCGCACCGGACATGGCAGAAAAAAATCGTGACCACCATTCACCAACAAATCCAGGAAAACAAGCAGCAGACAGTGGACATCAGAAATGATCTGTGTGCTATAAAAAAACTGAGCTACACCAGGTGAAAGACAAGTGCGAGCAGATCAGCCAATGATGTGATGGCCTGGGGAAGGAAAACAGTCGACTGGCAACTTTTGTGGAGGACATGACAGTGCTGTTCTCTGACAGTGCGCAGGGAAAGGAGGAGACAAGGAAACTGTCCACAGCACTGGAGACACTGACTGAACAGATCAACTCGATGAATGCTGAAATGGACAGGTTGGAAAATTTCTCCAGACATGACAATCTTTGGATCTTAAGTATTCCACACAGCAGTGACCATGACGACTATGATGCGTGTGCCAGTGTTGTCACAACCACTCTGAACAGTGTGCCTGGACACAAGAAGTGGTGTGAGCAGGACATTTTCAGATTGCATCATGTTGGACAGGCAAGAGGCAACCAACCTAGGCTGATGGTAGTGAAATGCAGTCAGTGGAGGGACAAGATGACAGTCCTCACTGACAGAGACTATCGAGCCAGTCTGCAGGGAAAAGGAGTCCGAGTGGCCAGTGATCTGACCTGAAGACAGGCTGCCATCATGTCATGCAAAGAAGGAGGGCATGGCCGCCTACTTTGTCAAAGGAAAGCTGACGTAGGTCACGGTGTGTCACGCCGTGGCGGCCTTGCTAACGCTGGTAGTGACACAAGTGCGAGGCGTGGCAGCTTGGAACGGGATGCACGTGGGAACCGTGGTGGTTCGAGCCGAAGGCGACAGCAAGCGCCGATACGTGGCTACCTTAGTGCTGGGGTAGTGACAGGTCATTGCGTTCAGGGAGGTATCTATGGATTTATTCCCTGTTGATCTACTCACTGATGTCACCGCAAAATGAAAATCCTCTTAAGTCTATTCCCTGTCAGTATACGTGTTTTTTAAGTCTATTCCTTCAAAGTCTATTAGTAGACATTACAGTACCGCCAATAGATGACCTTTAAATCTACTCACGTACTGTTTAGTGTATTCCTTTAAAGCCGGTGGCATTTTAGTATTTAGTATAGCCGATTGGTTACCTTTGGTACTTTACTGCTACAAATAGTAAATAGGAAATTAAAACTATGATAATTACGAACCCGCTGTGTGCTATTACATATCAAAAATCGCACTTGGGCGGCTTTAAAATCCTGACATTATTTAAGCTTTTCTTAGTCAAATTGTATTCATCTACCTCTCAGGCCTTTGACATGAATTCATCACATGAATACAACATAACTTAACTAGTGGTTTAGTAGCCAACTACCGCAATCAGCCCGTTTTGTGACTGGGCCTGGGCCTTTTAAAAGAAAAACAAAATAACTGTGTCTGCTCCCTCTATGCTCTCTTTCCACTTGAAATTCCCGAGATTTTCTTAGTCGAATTGTACTCACCTACATCTCAGGCCTGTGACCTCACTCATCACATGAATACAACTTATCATTTCGCCCAGGCCTTTAAAAAATAAAAAAAATTAAAACTGACTCCGGTTTATAATCCTGATGTTATCTAAGCTTTTTACTGCAATGAAGTCATGGCAGCCGAATTCATACTTACACCACGCGGAGAACGTTTCCTTGTTTTGGATAATTTCCAATATACTGTGAACAGGAAAGCGTCACACATACATTCTGGCGATGCATCAATAAAAAGACATGTTCAGCAACGTTTTGACAGTGAATGACATAATTGAGATTTCAAAAAGGACCAATGACATACATAACCACGAAACCCATGATGCAAAAATCAATTCTGATCGCAAAATAACCAATCTGAAAGTGCAGGTCAGGGACGGAATCCATCAACCAGTGAAACGTTTGTACAGTGAAGCTTTCCAGAGCAAAGGTGAGGAGGAACTTGCTAATGCCACACCCAGCTTTGCAACTGTGAAAACCAGGCTATGCAATGAACGTCGGAAAATGATTCACCGTTGCCAACATCCCGAGCTAATCTTATCTTGGAAGGTTCTTGGACAGAGACTATGAATGGATTTCCGTTTCTTTTGGCAGACCATGGGGTGGATGAAAAGATCTTGGTCTTCAGTACAGATGAAAACCTTGCAAAGTTAAGCTAGGGCCAGGAGTTGTTCATGAATGGAACCTTTTCTGTCGCTCCCAGCCTATTTGCACAAATGTACACATTGTGCATTTGGTTCCTTGGGCAAATAATTCCTGTTGTGTTTGCACTTCTGCCCAATAGAAGTCGGGATACTTACAATCGGCTGTGTGACATTGTCTTGAGATTGTGCCAGGAAAGAGATCAGAGAACAGTAAAATGCAGATTCTGGCTCAGCCATCCCTCAACCAGTTTCGGAATGGCTGACCCCAGAATCCGCATTTTACGGTTCTCTGACAAGTAAGACTTCAACAATGAATTAAAAATGATAATCCATCACACATTATCTTTCAATAACCAAAAAATAACGATTATCTACAAACAAACATACTGTGTAGGATTATCCGTTTTCAATACTAATTTACTAAACTTTTCAGATTTCAGTTTTTGCTTAATCCTGTGTTTTTCTTGATCGTTTTCAATAACATCATTTTCACGCATATATTCATCAAATGCGTCTCTGTCTTTCATGTGAAATAAAACTACAGTCTTTAGCTGTTCTCTAAAGTCTTTTAAAACCGAGTTATATTTCTGACATAAAATCCACACACTTATCCCAGCATGTCTTCCACTGAAAGCTAGTTTTGACAAAGTTTTTCTCTTTTTAACTATGTCTCTTTCTGCTGAACAGTCATCTATAATAAATAGTGTCTGCGTTCCCTCAAACAGTCTATAAAAGTTTTCTAAACACTCACTCAATTTATTGCTAGGATCAACTAAATATATGTTATCATCTATCCATATAAACCTTCTATTGTGATATGCTTTGTTCCATTTAAGTGTTGGGCAGAAAATCACAATATGATCAAAATTATAGCGATAAACTGTTTGTAACAGGTCGAGGATAAATATTGTTTTCCCACAACCAGTCTGCCCACAAATCAATGAACAATGAGGGGTTTTTGTCATAAAGTTTAACTGCTCCATAGTTTTATAACAGAATTTAATCTAATCCAGTTATTATGTTTATCATACTCTCTGTCAGAACTTGTTCAGTATAATAAAATCCTATAAGGCCTAAATGTGTAAGATTAATCCAATTTAGTCCTGTAAGATCGTTTCTATTTAGACTAATATCAATTTTGTCGCTGGTTGTTATGACCTTAATATCCTCACCGTTGTGAAGAATGACGATGGTAACTTTAAGACTGTCAACGTCTAAGTTTTGCCAGCTAATAAGAATTCCTTTCATAAGATTGTCACTAACTCCCACAGCTCCATTTCTTGCCTCATCTTTTAAGACAGAATGTCAAATATCATTGTGAACGTGTCTCCTAATTTCTTGCGTGGAAAGAACTGTAATTTTGTAGAAGCTTCCTTTAAAACCGTTTCTCTTCTGTGGAGGATGTACTGTTTATTCCCATACGGCGTTATTTCAATCTCTTTCCGACTATTGTCCTCTGGCATAAGACTTATATGTAAAGGGCCAGAGTTGAATGCTTTTCTGAAACTTTTTTGACGGTCAAAAAATGTAAATGGGCTTAAGAATTCAAATTTTATGTCCCATTCTAAATATGGTTCTAAGTGCCATTTGCTGTCAGGTTTTCGAACTATTTTATATTCATACTGGCCAGCATTATTTGCTTCTAGATTGCGTAGTTGTTCTAGTTTAGGAAACCCTTTGTTGTCAACAACCTCTTTGCGTTTATAATCACCATCTTTAGTGTACTCAAAACCATACAAAGCGCCTATCTCACCATTCTGTTCAAAGTCCGCAACGTCTGCAAGGTCTTTTAATTCTAAAGTTATGCACCTCACAGGCGCTAATGTAACTCCCGATTCTTCTGGCCCACGCGACATTATTTTTTAGTACAGTTTATTATTTTATTTCCAAAACAATGTGCAGGTTATCACATTTTACGACTTTCCCTGTTTTGTCTGTGATTTTTATATTAAATGATCTGACCCTCCCACAAGCTAATTTTTTAAACTGTAAATTAGGGAATTGTATAATTTCATAATCGCAATATGCAGCTTTCCCTGATGGAAGAGCTCTTAGAACAGTTGAGGGCCTTCCATTATATAAGTTTTCATCAGTGCTCAGTTCATCCAAATGAACATAGAGTAATGAATGTAATGCAAGATCGAGCGGACTTTCCCCCTCATAAGTAGTTTTGCTTGGTGTAACTCTAAATCTATGATTGTTAGCCGCAAAGCCCAACATTTTAGCTAGCTCTTTATCAAAATAGTAACCTGCTTCTTCTTCAGGCTTGAATGTTAACATTGTTTTTAGATTTGCATTGTTAAGTTTGAGAGTAATGTCGAAGTTACTCATTGCTTCTTTTAGTGAGCAAAACCCGTAATAACCATCAGGTATTGTTAACTGGCTAACTTTGGCCCCTGATTTGTCAACTTTTAGAATCTTATTATTATTCAGGGATTCAGTTATATTAAACCATACGACTTTGTAAACAATTTCATGAAGTGCGACCATTTTGGTTCCGCAATCGTTCTTAACAGCATGTTCTAAAAACGAAGGACGGTCTTGGGTTGTTATTGTTACAAACATTTTTTAAACGAAATAAAAATGAGTGCGTTCAAATATACTGGCGCAAAATATTCTGTTGGGCCGCACTACAATCTTAAAAATATAGCAACTGACGCCCTCGACATTTCTGTCACTCAGTCTGACGTCTTTCAAGTAAAGGTGAGTACTCCATTGGACAAATATCTTAACCCCTT
>JAFLJL010014928.1:0-22500 GCA_018398815.1 Conus ventricosus | reverse complement strand
ACACACACACACACACACACACACACACACACACACACACACACACACACACACACACACACACACACACACACACACACATACGCGCGCACCACGTATTACACAAGTCATGCTTTCTTGTTCTTGCGTGATGATTTTGAGACTGTTGTGGTACTAATTATCCCAGCTATCACAAACTGAAATTAGGCACCAAATGGATCTTGTACTGGATCCAAGGTACTTGTGAAGATACTAGCACATGATTGTATGTGTGTATTTATTTGATATACCAAAGGACTGAGCATTAATTGGTTTACATTTGTGAGCATCAAATAAGTACAACGCTTGCACATACTTAAATAATTGCAGATCCCTATCATTTTTATCTGGTTTATCAGTATCCCTCTGCTGAATGGGGAAATCATGGTAATAATTAAGTTTGCGTTCGAATTGACGCGTGCACTGGACAACAAACGACCGAAAGCAAGTAAGTAAGTCGGGCAAAGTCGTCGGGAGTCACTGTCATTTTGATTTCTTCCTATCCAGTTAGTAAAGAGCCCAGATAGTGCCACAACACACTTCGATCACGATGCAACAATGCGGCGTTACTGAAAAAAGTACAAAATACAAAGGAACAGACAACATGAGCCTCAGGAAAGTAGTGCAGGGCTTATATACAATACCAAACAGACATGTGAATTTGTTGACAAAGGTCGGGTACGAACAACAGACGGGAATGCATAGAATACTTCTCCCCCGATGGCAGTAGCATGAACATTTATATGGATGAAAGAAGAGTGGGGGGTGGGGGTGGGGTGGGGGTATACACACCAAACCTTTTTCTTTACCTATGTATTCAATGCACACCTTATGATACGTGAAAATCACTCTGTAACCATCACAATTACTGGTGGCTACATATCTGCCTCTACTTTCAAGTTTCCCCAAAGCGATATGCAGTCGGAGGTTATTTTCAGACACAACAGGATCTGGCGCTATAGAACCACAAGCTGAGTACACCTCAGTCAGTTTTCCACACACTGAACAATTGCCTCCATTATGTCTAGTCTCCAATTTATGTTCATTAAATCTTTTCCTTTTGCCAGATTGCTTTGAAACTGAAGATATCTCCACAGATCCATTGACAGCTACATAATAGACAGACAAATCTGTTTCAGTCAATGGTATGGAACATGAACAATTGCCATTGAAGTCTTTTCGATTGGTTTCCCTCGGAACGTTGGAGCTATTGAACTGTCGTGTCTGAACTTCAATCAGACGCAGCCAAAAATCGTTGGCGCAGATCGTTTGGCGCAAATTCAGCAGGGCCAGGCGAGGAACACTTAACATGATCGCAGAAGAAGCTGGACAAAGAAGACCACCCAGTTGCTATAGCCTTGCCAGGGTCCAACGCCTGACTCTGGATTGTAATCCACTTGCTGCAGATACCCTGTTGGATTTTTGTTTCCAAGCAATATTAAGTTGCCATTACTTTGGGAACACACACACACACACACACACACACACACACACACACACACACACACACACACACACACACACACACGCGCGCGCGCGCGCGCGCGCGCGCCGCGCATGCGCGCGCACATACACACACACACACACACACACGCGCGCGCGCGCGTACACACACACACACACACACGCACACACACACACACACACACACACACACACACACACACACACACATACACACACACACACACACACACACACACACGCGCGCGCGCACACGTGCGCGCGCGCACGCGCACGAGCGCACGCATGCCTGCACGCACGTACAGACGCACAAACTTAAGCACAAACACACACACACACACAACACACACACACACACACACACACACACACACACACACACACACACACACACACACACACACACACACACACGGACATACGTGCGTGCGCACGCACATTTCTCTCTCTCTCTCTCTCTCTCTCTCTCTCTCTCTCTCTCCTCTCTCTCTCTCTCTCTCTCTCTCTCCTCTCTCTCTCTCTCTTCTCTCAAATGTGACTGAAAATGATTTGCTTTGCCTGTTCTGTAAGTTTCAAATTGAAACAGAAAAGCCCTTTGCATTGCATTGTCCAAAATATCAAGTATTAAGGGAACAGTGTATTCTAGCTATTACCACTGTTCATCACAGCACGAATTAACAATGCTGTTTGCTTGAGAGATTAAAATATTGATCGTTCGGCTTGCTCTGTTTTTGTTTGTTTGTTGTTTTTTTTAAGCTTTTGAATTACGGCATTTGTGTCCCGACATATAAAGGAAACGCTATCAGAACTTGTCTATTGAATGCATTATGTAGTTGTTCACTGTCGAAACAAAAACTAAAATGATACAAGTCAAATGCCCTGTGTCATATCGCTATAATGGATGTATTGTTTTGTAAGCACTCACTATGACATGGGCCTGCGGCTTATTCATTAAACCATTTCAGAGTTCGGAAATCTCTCTCTCTCTCTCTCGCTCTCTCTCTCAACGGCCAATAAAAGATGGTCGTGAGCAATTCATGACAAGCTCTGATTCATTCTGCGTACTCCGGCTTTCATGGGATTTCTCTCAGGTTAAATAGATGACAGGAAAGTGTGGCAACAGATGCACAAAGTGACCATGATTGACTTATGTTTGTGGAGGGCTCGTATGTGTCAGTTCTGTAAACAAGCAGCAGACAGCGGACATTAGAAATGATCTGTGTGCTATAAAAACTGAGCTACACCAGGTGAAAGACAAGTGCGAGCAGATCAGCCAATGATGTGATGGCCTGGGGAAGGAAAACAGTGGACTGGCAACTTTTGTGGAGGACATGACAGTGCCGTTCTCTGACAGTGCGCAGGGAAAGGAGGAGACAAGGAAACTGTCCGCAGCACTGGAGACACTGACTGAACAGATCAAGTCGATGAATGCTGAAATGGACAGGTTGGAAAATTTCTCCAGACATGACAATCTTTGGATCTTAGGTATTCCACACAGCAGTGACCATGAGGACTATGATGCGTGTGCCAGTGTTGTCACAACCACTCTGAACAGTGTGCCTGGACACAAGAAGTGGTGTGAGCAGGACATTTTCAGATTGCATCATGTTGGACAGGCAAGAGGCAACCAACCTGGGCTGATGGTAGTGAAATTCAGTCAGTGGAGGGACAAGATGACAGTCCTCACTGACAGAGACTATCGAGCCAGTCTGCAGGGAAAAGGAGTCCGAGTGGCCAGTGATCTGACCCGAAGACAGGCTGCCATCATGTCATGCAAAGAAGGAGGGCATGGCCGCCTACTTTGTCAAAGGAAAGCTGACGTAGGTCACGGTGTGTCACGCCGTGGCGGCCTTGCTAACGCTGGTAGTGACACAAGTGCGAGGCGTGGCAGCTTGGAACGGGATGCACGTGGGAACCGTGGTGGTTCGAGCCGAAGGCGACAGCAAGCACCGACACGAGGCTACCTTAGTGCTGGGGCAGTGACAGGTCATTGCGTTCAGGGAGGTATCTATGGGTTTATTCCCGGTTGATCTACTCACTGATGTCACCGCAAAATGAAAATCCTCTTAAGTCTATTCCCTGTCAGTATACGTGTTTTTTAAGTGGTGTCATCCCGTTTCGCCCTTTTTCATTTCGCCCTTTCCCATTTCGTCCTGTTCCCTTTTCGCCCTTTCCTATTTCGCCCTACTGCAAGGCTCCCCCCCTGGCGTAAACAGTGGTCCCATCCTACTCCAAAGCAGAATCGATGGTCTTTAGATTAGAGTAGGCGAAGCCCGAGAGTGACGAATGACGAATGAACGAAGGCCGATAGAGGGCCAAGTCGTGCCACCACGCACATGAAAAAGGGCGAAACGTACCAGCCAGCATCGTGTTGTGGAAAGTCCCAGTTCGCCCTGACAGGGCAAAATGAAAAAGGGCGAACCCCCTGGTTTTAACCTCAACCTATCTATTGCGGTACAGAGAACAGGAAAACCATCATTCTGGGCCACTTTCCGCCTCAAAGCCAGTTTCCGGCGAAAGTGACCCAGAAATAAAGGTTTTCCTGTTCTCTACAATAAAAGACATCAATAACCAAAAGATAACGTTATCAACAAACAAACATACTGTGTAGGGTTATCCGTTTTCAAAACAATTTACTAAACTTTATCAGATTTTAAGTTTTTGTTTAAATCCTGAGTTTTTCCTGGTCATCTTTCAATAACATCATTTCTACACGCAAACATTCATCAAATGCATCTCTGATCCTTCATGAGAACTAAAACACAGTCTTTAACAGGCTCTCTAAAAGTCTTTTTTAAAAACTGGAGTTATATTTTTGACATAAAATCCACACACATATTCCAGCATGTTCTTCCACTGAAAGCAATTTTTGACAAAGTGTTTCGTTTTTAACTATGTCATTTTCTGTCTGAACAGTCATCTAAAAATAAAATAGCGTCTGCGGTTCCCTCAAACAAAATAAAAAAAGCGACTAGAACATCACGTCATTTTATTGCTAGGATTCAACTAAAAAATTAAGTATTATCTGCCCCATAAAAACCTTCTTATCTAACATGATATGCTTTGTTCTCCATTTAAGTGTAGGACAGAAAATCACAATATGATTAAAATTATAACGATATAACTGTTTTGTAACAAGGTTGAGGATAAATATTGTTTTTTCCACAACCAATTTCCACAAATTAATGAACAATAGGGGTTATTGTCAATAAAGTTTAAAAACTCTCCATATTTTTTAACAAATTTAATCTAATCCCAGTTATTATTTTTTATCATACTCCCTCCGACCAAAACTTGTTTCAGTATAATAAAAGCCCTATGAGCCTAAATGTGTAAGATTAATCCAATTTAGTTTCTGTAATGATTGAATTCTATTTAAGTCAACATTGATTTGATGCTTGTTGTTAAGAACTTAATATCCTCTGTCCATTGTGAAGAACGACGATGGTAACGTTAAGACGTTTAACGTCTAATTTTGCCAGCTATATTAATAACCCTATATAAGGATCGTCACTGAACGCCACAACCCCGCCCCTCCCCACATCTTTAAAGACAGAAATTTCAAATATTAATTGTGACGTGTCTCCTAAATTTCTGCTTGGAAAGAACTGAATTTGTAGAAGCTTTCTTAAAACCGTTTCTAACTGTGGAGGATGGTACAGTTATTTCCCAAACGGCGTATTTCAATTCTTCCGACTATTGTCGTCCGCAATAAGACTTACATGTAAGGGCCAGAGTATGAAAAATGCTTTTCTGAAACTTTTTGACGTCTAAAATATGTAAATGGGCTTATGAATTCAAATTTTATGCCCCGCCATTCTAAATATTGTGAACTAAGTGCATTTTGATGTCAGGTATTCGGAACTATTTTATAATCATACTGGCCAACATTATTTGCCTCTAGATTGCGCATATTTTCAAGTTTTAAGCGTAGGTACTTTTTTGCTGTTCGCCAACCTCTTTGCGTTAATAATCACCATCTTTAGGAACTCAAAAACCATAACAAAGCGCCTATCTCACAACACCGTACTGTTCAAAGTCCGCAACGTCTGCAAGGTCTTTTTAATTCTAAGGTATACACCTTAACAGGCGCTAATGTTAACTCCCTGGTTCTTCTGGTCCACGCGACATGTTTTAGTACAACTAATTATTATTATTTCCAAAACAATGTGCAGGTTATCACATTTTACAACTTTCGCCTGCTTTGTCATGCAATTTATTAAATAAAATGATCCACCACTTCCACAAACCTACACTTATTAACAGTAAATTAGGAATTGTATAATTTCATAACGCAAATCTTATGCGGCTTTCCCAGATGGAAGAGCTCTTAAAACAAGATGAGGGTCTTCCATCATAATAAGTTTTCATCATTGCTTCATCTCATCCAAATGAACATAGAGTAATGAATGTAATGCAAGCTCGAGCGATTTTCTCCCATAAGTATTTTTGGTTTGGTGTAACTCTAAATCTATAATTGTCAGCGCAAAGCCTAACATTTAGCTAGCTCCTTTTATCAAAATAGTAACCTCCTTCTTCTTCAGGCTTAAATTTAACATTGTTTTTAGATTTGCAAATGTTAAAGTTTAAGAGTACTGTCGAAGTTACTCCAATTGCTTCTTTTAGTGAGGCACAACCCGTAAACACCATCAGGTAATGTTAACTGGCTAACATTGGCACACCTGTTTTGTCAACTTTTAGAACCTTAATTCACCTTGGCTTTGCTAATATTAAACCAAAATACGACTTTGTAGAATAATATACATGGAGCGCGAAACCGTATCTGGATTTCCGCATTTCGTTATTAATAGCATGTTCTAAAACGAAGGACGGTCTGAGTTGTTATGTTACAAACATTTTTTAAACGAAAAAAAAATGAGGCATTTAAATATACTGAGCAAATATTTCTGCTGGGCCGCACAACATCTTAAAAAAATAACAACTGAAACGTTAGACCTTTCTGGGACCCAGACTGACACCTTTCAAGCAAAGGTTAGAACTCCATTAAGAGGCAGATATCTAAAACCCCCCCCCTATTAAAAAAGGGAGGACGGGGTACGCACAACAGGACTACAATCGCAACAGTGTGGTTTTTAGTCAACCGAGCCAGTTTTATCAGAACCAGTTAAACTATAGTGCTGTGTTGAGCCACAACTGGTGATGGAGTGAGTCGTATGCAGATCACGTTAAAGCATCCTGATCCTTGGTGAGGTCAGTGTAGCAGATTTCAATTCTATTACACCTTTAGAACGTATTTTGGACTGAACTGCAGCACCATTTACCAAATGACAAACCGTTTAATCCATTCACAACAGAATAGAACATAAGGCTTTTTAAAGTAAATCTGTAACGAATTCAATATTAACATCAGACAGACTTTAGACAAAAGTTGGACTTAATCCTGGCTTAGGCACCCCTTATTATTGGGGTGTGCACTGAAAGTAAAAGTAAGAAGTGGAATCCTCCTTACACATCTTTCTCTTCAGGCACATGCGATTCACACTCGGGTCCTAGAGCAAGAGCCTAAAACATCATGGAAGGAGACACATTTATCAAAGACACTTCTAAGGGCCTAACTAAAGCAGAATAGAACGAATAAATGACTCTATTTCGTACTTACGTTTTGGTGTTTTGCTAGTTCCCAACACAGCAAGACGACATACTGATCCCCTTCTACGGGCTTTGATGCACAAAACAATACTAAGCAAATTTAGAGGATGCCATTAATACTACAGTTGATATTATTTAACCTCAAGTATAAAAAATAAAGTACCAAAATGTTTTAACAATACGCACGATCAAAAGTAGACTTTGCTGTGGCACTGTTTAAACGCTACCTTCTGACCTCAGACTCCAGTAGGAACAAAAAAGAACACAACAAAGAAATTCCTTGTTGCAGGAAAAGAACAAAGGTTGGACAAAACGACATAAAATCCTGAGCCAGTTAATATTGCAAGCAGTAAAAAAACAAGATGACCCCCAAGAATAAGTCATCAATCCCCGTGCCCCAAGCCCGAAGACCGTTTGAAGACGCGGACTCTGTCGCGATGACCATGATATGAAAAGACAGTCGCTTGTTCTTGATTAACTGGCCTGATTACTTGTCTTTACCTTACTAAAAATTAACCCAACTATTAAGAGAACTAATGTCCCATAAGTGCTCGGCATAAAGCTAACTACTTTTGCTGCATTGGTAGACAAACTCCAAGCTAACAATAACCCCTAATAACCAGGTAAAGAGTCTAAGCTTAACCGGCTAATTTTTTTTAATCAAACCCGCAAGATGGTCAAGTTGTTTTTTTTTACCCCATGATTTCAATCAGGGGGGGTGATGGTGGCGATGGTGGTGGAAGGCACTGGACTTTGACCACCGCGCCTGTAAAAGCCAACACCAGTGAACTTATTAGCAATCCTAAGTCTGTTTTATCGCTTGCTAATGTGACTCCTTGCTCATCTAAACAGTGTTCTTATTCTTCTCTACGATGTTGTCAACATAAAAAATTCTTTGGATAGTTTCCACTTATTCGCTTAAACCTCTGAGTTCGCAATTGTTTCTTGGTTAGTAGACAAACGCTTCTAGTCTTGCTGATTCTCTCTTGATCAAGATCTTTTAGTCTTTGGTTATTACTTTCTTTAATATCATGCCCAAAGGTTGGCGTATCACCTCAACGAGTTTTATCTTTTTCTCTTTTTCTAAGCTCATCTATACACCCATTTTGCTAAATTGTTGTTAATACGCCTCTAATGTTTCCTTAAATGCATGATCAAGGGCCCGCTAACTCTCGCATGGGATAGCGTGCGAGAATCCGTGTATAGACTTTAAAATGCTGTTTCTTCTGAAAAACTGTTTCTGCCTCTATTGCATTAATAATTCGTCCTGCCGATTGATTTAATTTTCTTTAAGTTCCTGTTTTGCTTGGTTTATCTGTCGGAGTTTCCTGCAGTGTGTTTTGAAGTTTAGCAACTGCATCCATATTTAATTTTGGTTTAGGAAATGCCAAGGGCGATTTGAGACCCCGCTCACACCTGAGCCTTTGTCTAATGTACTCTTATAAAACTTTTGATGATCTTGGTTAGATTTAAGCTGAACAAGTTGTCCTTGGTCGCTCCTTCACAAACAAATGGTCATCTTTTACTTTCACAATCATTAGGGTCTATAAATTCGGAAGGTCTTGGCCTACACATATTGTATGAATGACTGACCTTACTTTCTGTTAATTTTCACGCGCAAAAGCGAGCCCCGAGCGATGTTGTACCAAGGATCATTCACTCATGACTATCCCGGATCAAAATCATCAATACTTCATCATCTTCAATTAGCCTGCCATGTTTTTCTTTAGATAAATAACTTTTTTATTTGTTTTTATAAAAAAATGTCACAGAGCATATGGCTCGATTCTTGACCCGCATAGAAGACTGAAAATAGCCCTTTGGCGTGAAAGGGAAATAAGCCGGAAAATTACTGTTCCCACCAAATATCCCTCTACTATGATGCGGATCAAATTCTTACTTGCAAATTCCAGACCTAGGAGGCAGATGAAAGTGAGTGAGCCAGGCTCTGCGCGTCTTACTTTCAAAAGTACTCCTTCAACAACAGACACAAACAGGACAGTAGACCAGAATTTGGGGCGGGCAATCGTTAAGAAAATTTCTATAAAACTTGAGGGCAAGAAATATTTTCTTTATCACAATGCAGACATATTATTAACCTATACTGATCTATTGCTAACCGTGAATGAAAGGGCTGATCTTTGCGTTTCAGGAATCGAAAATGAAGAAGCACTAAAACATAAATAGGCGCCGCAGATATTAAAAGACGGCAAAAAGTAATGCAGACTGAATTTATGCGTATGGAAATCGCTTTTCCATCCCCATAGATTTTGAGTTGTTAAAAGCGCATGCACCGTACTTCAAGGAGCATTAAAAGACAATAGTCAAATGAACTAACTTTTAATGATACAAACGCTTATCAAATATCAGAACACCGAAGAGCAAAGTACAGCATTTCTGACATCTCGTAGAGTTTGAACGTTGTTAGCAAACCCTAATTTAGCAAGGCTACTGAGGACCAATACGGTCAAAATTAGCAATATAGTACGACAGAGTGATTCATCAAACAACATATCCAAAGCAGGCAGACGCTATATGAATTTCAGATTTAGTGTGGCAGCAAGATCGCTTAAAGGTATTTTATTGCTGTGCGCAGATGAAAACCGTTCAAAGAGGAAGTGAAAAGTATATTAATCCTAAAATAACTAAAGATACAATGTTCGATTTAGGGTAGTCCCTAACCAAATCTACGCAAGCGGGCTTAAACCTTATCAGCATTTATGATGACATAAGAAAACTGAGAGGAGGCGGGAGGTGTAGAAATCCAACAAGATGACCTTGTGTCTAAAGATTACATCTCACAATGTTTAGGCTTGATGATTATTTAACAACGAAATAACGTTAATATGATTGACCTAAGGTCAACAGAGGATAATCAGTTGCATGAAGCGGGAGACCTGTGAGAGACATAATAACCAATCAAATTGATAAAGAAGAAGAAGCCGATAAAACCCTTAATGTACATTTGTTTTTAATATATGATGCGCAGACTGAATAATCAAGAAAACAGATTAAAAGATATACATTTACTAAATATATTTTTATTTTATAAAAAGCATGTCTGTTCAGTTTATCCAAATGTGCCTACAGCGCCAAGGTCGCCCAAAAGAAGGAATAGCATAGAAAGCCCTAACATAAAAACCTTCAGATTAAACCAACATTACACAAATGCAACAAAAACTAGAGCAAGACCATTCAAAAATACAACAAAACCAAAACGAAGGTATTTGCTGCTGCCTTTAATGCTGTTACATATGTTAATACTGGAACATCAACAAAAAGTGCACTATCAGCAGGAACGAGTGTTGGCCTCTTAGCAACAGGTGTTGGTGCACCCGCAGCTTTACCTCTAGGAGGTTTGTCTTTAGCTCTCGGTGTGTGTTCATTAGCTGTAGGCTGCTGGCAAAAAATTAAAAACTAAGCTCCAAAAGCACACAGCTATGGTTCAACTAATAACGGCTAAACTTAGTTCGTTCAAACTGACAATAAATAAAGCACTAGCTGACTCAAACATCACGGATGAAGAATTTAATCGTTTACAGGCCGATTTTGATGACTACAAAAGACAAAAGTTTGATCTTCAAAGAAAGGCGAGGACAAGTTTTTCTCAACAGCCAGACCCCGAGCAGATAAAAAAGGAATGCTTAAAAAAAGTAAACGAAACATTAAACTCTGTTCTAAACAGCTCACATTAACAACACCAAAAGGTGTTTATACTTTAGTTTATGAGTCCAAGCACAAAAAGACCGTTGATATTGATTCTGATTAAGCGTTGTATTTTTTTAAATTTAAATAAATATGTTGGCTTAGAAAAGAAAGACAGCATGGCTAAGATATATGAAGGCCCAGATGAATTGTTTGAAGGAATGCTCGAGAAAGAGCGTTTGTCAAGAGCACTGAATGATATTGATTTAGAAGTTATTAATCCAGAAAACGTGCGGGCAAGCGTTGTACATGCAATTTCTCAAGTTCCAAGTAAACTAACAATAGACCCGCCAGTTAAAGTAATGTTAGCTGTTTTAATCGACTATATAACAATAAATGAAGAAAATCTAGAAGTCTGGGTCTCGACTAAACAACAGACTATTCTTTCTCATAATGACTTAACACCTGGTTGGGCAGACCAGCTGCTTACGCAGTTTGACGCTGCCGCTGAAGAAGCTAAAATGAGAGGCTCTGGTTGGTCAGAGGGCGAAGTCTTAGAGATTAGATTAAAACAGGCTAAGTATGCACCGATTGTAGGCAAGGCTTACATTCCGCTACCTCGAGAGTTGGTTTAAAGAGAGCAGTTTTAAACATAAAGAATTCAGACGACAAATGTTTCATGTGGTGTGTTCTTGCAAGGCTGCATCATGTCCGCGAACACGCAGAGAGAGTGTCTAACTATCACCCTTACGTCAATGATCTTAACTTTAGTGGGGTGTCCTTTCCTGTTAGTGTAGACCAAATTGATCAGTTTGAAGAACAAAACAAACCAATAACTGTTAATGTATACACATGGGATGAGGAAACAAATTTGGTGCCAATTAAAGTGTCCAAGAACAGTCCAACAATAGGCGAACCAGACAAAAATCATGTTGACTTACTCCTAATGTCTTCGCCAACAGGGCTACCGCATTACACATTGATACGAACAATGAGTAGACTAATGCAGCATACTTCAAAAGATCATGGCAAACAAGAATTCTGTAGAAAATGTTTAACAAGAATGCCATCTGTTCAAGCCGCGAGCGAACATAAGAAACATTGTAAAGTTCTGTAGACTGTAATACAGAACTAATTACACCCCACCCGGATCTAAAGTTAGTTTTAAGAACTGGAAACGGCTGCAAAATTCTCCATATGTTGTTTACGCAGACTTTGAATCACTCATTGTTCCTTATGAAGGGCCAGCACCACAAAAACTTCGAAAAACAGTCTTAATGAGTAATCATCAGATTTGTTCATTTGCCTTCATTGTTATCAGGTCGGATGGCGCCCATTCAGCACCAGAATGTATAGAGGCCCAGATGCTGCAGAATACTTCTTAGAACGCATGCAGAAAGTGCGTAATGACTGTTCTAATAATCTAAACTTATCTGAAATCATAATGACACCCGAAGACCAAGAACAGTATAAATTAGCCACACATTGTTGGATTTGCGGTTTAGAACTCAGTGAGGAAGCCAATCCAAAAGGTGGCCTTGGCGGCCAGCGAGTAAGAGACCATTGATCACATTAGTGGAAAGTTCAGAGGAGCAGCGCACAACAACTGCAATCTTCAACTAAAGTTTGAACCAAAGACATGGAAGCTGCCTGTATTCTTTCATAACTTGCGAGGTTACGACTCTCATCTTATAATGAAAGCAGTGGACGATGCTTTCAGGGTGTCATGCATTGCACAGTCATCAGAAAAGTACATGTGTTTCACTTTAAATAACATGTCTTTTATGACTCTATGCAACACATGATGGGTTCATTAGAGTCACTGGCTATGTCCTTAAAGTCCTGCCCAATAACGGAAGAATATTTTGACCCAACACTTGTTAGAAAGGGCGTTTACCCTGACAGTTGGGAAAGGTTTGACGAAGATACACTTCCACCTAAAGGCGCGTTCTTTTCTAGTCTTAGAGGAAAGGACATCAGTGATTCAGATTACCAGCATGCCAAGATGCGTGGCAAAAGTTAGAGTTTTAAAACGATGGGAGACTATCATGACTCCTACTTGATGGCTGATACATGTTTGTTGGCGGACGTCTTTGAAAATTACAGAAAGACCTGCATGAAACATTATAGCCTAGAATCCTGCGCATTACATTTCTGCGCCCGGGATGAGTTGGGACGCTTTCTTAAAGTTTACTGGAGTACAGATTGATTTATTGTCTGACCTACCAATGATTCAGATGATTGAAACGGATTTTCGTGGGGGAATTAGTATGGCGTCGCATCATTACTGTAAAGCAAACAACAAATACTTGGACGACTATGATCCAAGTAAAAGTCTAACTATCTCATGTATTTAGATGCAAACAATCTGTATGGATGGGCAATGGCGCAATCACTTCCATTACGTAACTTTAAAATGTACACAGGCGGCGATCCGAATATATTCAAAAGGCATTAAAGTGGTTGGGCAGTTTAACGCCTGATCAACAGCGTGGTTTCATTCTAGAAGTTGACTTAGAATATCCTCAGGAACTCCATGACCTGCATATGACTATCCATTAGCAGCAGAAAGTCTAAAGATGGATCCAAGAGAACCACCTAAACTTGTGCCTAATCTTCGCGGCAAAAAAAAATTTTGTCTGTCATTACAGACTTCTACAATTTTATTTAAGACATGGTTTGAAGTTGACAGCAGTTCATCGCATAATTGCTTTTGATCAAGAACAGTTCATGAAACCATACATCATGAAGAACACTGATCTCAGAACCAAATCCACAGATGCTTCAGAAAAAGACTTTTTCAAGTTGATGAACAACAGCTGTTTCGGAAAGACTATGGAGAATCCCCACAAACGTAAAGATGTCAGATTAGTCACCAAAGAGAACGAAGCAATTAAGCTGACTTCAAAACCAAATTATTTAGGACTTCAGAAGATTTCATGATCAGCTTTTTGGCATAATGATGAAAAAAAAGAAAGTCAAATTAGACAAACCTGTATTTATTTTGGGTTTACTGTTTTAGAATTATCAAAGCTTTTGATTTTTAGAGTTTCTTTATGACTACTTTAAGCCCTCGTATCCTGAGTCCAGAGTACTTTACACAGATACAGACAGTTTTGTTATAGATATTTCCCCACTGAAGACATCTATAAAGGCATGGAAACCGAAGTGGCTAAAGGACATGCAGGATGGTATGATACATCTGATTATCCTAAGATTCGCCTTTGCATTCAATTACTAATAAGAAGGTTTTAGGAAAGATGAAAGATGAATTATCTGGAAAGGTGATCAAGGAGTATGTGGGGTTAAGGTAAAAAATGTACAGTATTTCAAGCCAGGAGAAAATCATTAAGAAAGCAAAGGGAATATCTCGCAGCGTTTGGCAGTCAAACATATCACATGACAACTACAAAGAAGCATTGTTTGGCAATAAGACTTTCATCATGACAACGTAAAACTGCGATCTAATTACATGAGATCAACACAACAGTTGTAACAAAGAAGTCGTTAGATAGAACAAAACACAAAACGAGTATTTGTTAATCCAGAGTTTTCATATGCAATCGGGCACTGGAGGACCGCATAAACAGGGGGGTTTATATTTTTCATCAACTTTTATTATAAGATCGATCATAGCTTCATCCAATTCATTTAAATCTTTTCTCATGTTTGCTTGATGCGTTCGAATTTTTTTTATTATTTTAAGATATTCTTTTTCCCAATTTGGGGGTTTGAGTTGTAGGTGATCTGGATGATTTAGCATGCATTGATTAATCCCGAAAATGTTTCTTAATAGCATTACACGCATGAAATGATTCCCGTATCATTTTCAAGGTCTCTTCCTTTACCATTCTTGTTTCGTTCTGCACTTCCTTCTGGCCTTCCATTTTAAACCAAAATATGTTTACGTAAATTAATTAAAGCGGAACTGTGTTTGGCGGAATTATCTGCAGTTCTTCCTTCACAAAGATCTTTGAGGAGCTGGTTGTTTTGTTTGTGTCAGTTTCTCGTAAATAATACACGGGCGGATTCATCTTTACAATTCTTTTTATTTCATACGGGTCAACGCTCCAAACTGGATCAGTTCCCCTGATGCGAGTGCCCCCTTCTGCTTCTCCCGGTAAATAAAGGTACCTTACTTTTAAACCAAACGGTAATAGTTTGCTGGGTTGTACGGGAGTCTTCAGCAACATTTATTGTTTTTCTTTTGATTGCTTGTACTGGTTTTACCCCTTTAAATTCTTCATTATTCATTGCGCGAAAAACTGAGGGCAGTCTTCTAACCCATTCTGTGTTGCGAGAATTGTCAATCAGCTCTCTGTGATACTGGTAGGAAAAAAGTCTTTCAGCTAACTGTTTGTTAAAGTTTTCAACTAAAGCCTGTGATCTGTGAACTCCTGGAATGCCTCTTTTAATGGTAACTCTATGTTTTAACAATAATTGATTCACTTGGCCTTTAAATTCTTTCCCATCATCGACTTGAATCATGCGAGGATAAGTTAAGGGACCCGTTGGTATATTAGTTGTATAGCAACAGCAACAGCAGAAGCACTTTTTTGTGTTAATGGTTCCGCATCTTTGTATCTTGAAGCTATGTCAATGACTGTGAGTGCGTACTTAAATCTTTTTCGTCTAATCGTATCAGAGGGTAAATATAGAAGGTCCATTTGATGGGTGTCGTTCGGTATTGTATTCACAAAGTGTGGTCTCTGTATTCGTTTGGGCGCAGGTAAATAAATTTGCCAAATCGCTTGTTTAGATAACCATTTTTTTGCTGTTTGTTCACTGACTCCCGCTGCTTGGCTTAGCTTTTTAATTGCTGTGATGCCCTCCAATATCCTTTGGGCGAATAATAGATTTTGTTCATTTTTTATTCAGCCAATATTATGCGCAACAAAATACACAACAGTCATACCAAACGACAATAAACCCGATTTCTTGCATCTTTGTTTTTCTGATGGTTGATAAAAGTCACTGAATTTTGGTGGGGGCAATGTTTCGATTGGTTTGCCTGTTACAAGATAATATTCTTTTGTTGCCTGGTCAACATCTTTAATGTGTAAGCTGCATGCCCCTGTTTTTTCAGTGTGTTATTAAATAAAATCTAACTGCTCAATTCTCTGCTTTTCATAGCGATCTTGTGCAGCAGCTAGTTGCTCCACAGCTTTGTTATGTCTTTTTCTCTCGCCTTCATCCCGTAGTTTACTAAATGCGTAATTACTACCGCTAAAAGCGAGCGCATTCACCACAGCGCCGCCTATCATCATTACGAGTGAAGCCATTTTTTATAAATGTATTTTTTATTTACATATTTATACTGTCTGGAATTATTCCTTGCTTGACTAGAAAATCTTTCGTGGCAAACGAAGCTGCAATGATAGCAATTAGCTTTGCTGAATCCTCAAAGTCTAGTTTGCCAAGATCTGCTGGTTTAATTCTTAACAAGCTTTTACCAAGCATTGAGTATCCTACACTTAGGCCTCCAATAACAGCAGAATGGTATACAAGGTTAGCAACAGTTTTTTCGGTGCTCATTTTTAAAAAAATAAAATAATTATAATTAATAAAAAACATGAACAGTGATGATCTACTACAGCTACAAGGCAGCCTAAACCTTCCTGAACTTATGAATGACCAAGTTGATGACCAAGCTATTATGCCCAAAAAGGAGAGGCTGTATTCTTTGGCAGCATGTGGAAAAACAAAACAGTTCCTCGGAACTGAATTCAGCATTGAACAGATTCAACAGATGTCGCCACAAGACATTAATAAAGTATCATAACAGGTATGAGGCGCAGTTGGGGTCGAGAATGGTAAAAGCGTTGGGGCAAACGGTTCTTAGTTTGTACACTAAACTAGTCAGTAGATTTGCTCCATTGATTCTGAACAAGATCTTACGTATGATTTAAGCAAGATCCAGTTTTAACAAAGTCATTAGAGTCTCTAGGGTGTGATCTGTATTACAGATTTGGAACATTGTTATCGCCATTAATCATGGGAATTAATTACTTTTAATCATATAGACTTTATTTCCCTTCAAAATGAACGAGTCGGAAAATCAGCAGAATCAGGAAACCCCGAATCAGAAAACATTGAATCAAGTCGAGAAAGTGACCAGTAAAACACCTCATCCTGGGCGTTTTTAAAGCAGGAAAAAGATTAGCGGAGTGGAACAGACAAAAAAAATTAATGTTACAAAATATAGCTCATAATGAAAACATAACGCCGCCAACGCCAGAACAAGTTGATTCAATGCCAGCTATAAAAACTCCATGCGATTCAAGACCTACAGCGCCAAAGTCTTCATGGAATATTGAACTTAAAACTGTTGCCATTTTTGGCGCCCTTGCTGCTGCTGGGGGCGGTTATTACTGTTATAAATTATATAAACAATGGCAGCCAAAACAAAAGCAATAAAAAAAATCTGAACCGCTAAATACAAAAAACAACAGCACGCCAGCACCGCCAATAACAAAAGATCATTTTGATCCATTTCAGAGGGAAAAATATTTTAAGAATTTAAAAACTTAAATTTTTTTTAATAAAAATAGAACATGGCGTATTATAAAATGATGGTGTCAATAAATAAAGACATGGAGTTTTATAAAAGACATTTCCATAGACCAGAATTGTAATCAATGCGGTTGCTTCGGATGTAAGAACTTCATTAAGATCTATGCTGACCGATCTTGTGCAGAGAACGCTGAGCAAGATATTCTCAGCGATGACGCGTTTTTTGAGGCGTGTGTGTACTATATTAGACATCTACTATTTAAGACAAAAACATAGAATGTATTGTTTTTTTGACAAGATAACTTGAATAAGAACTTGGTTGTACTTAGAGGATGACTTAGTTATGATCTTAGGTTAACTTGGGTAAGAACTTGAGGATGACTTGAGAACAACTTGATTAAAAACTTAACTAAGAACTTAAGGTGACTTGAGAATGACTTAAGTAAGAACTTGTGAATGACTTGAGGATGACTTGTGAATGACTTGAGGACAACTTGAGTAAGAACTTAGAAGTGAAATTGGAGTGACTTGAGTTAAGAACTTGTGGATGACTTAAGTGTGCATGCGTGGGGTGGGGTGGGGGTCGTGCGTGCATGGGGTGGGGGTACGTGCGTGCGTGGGGTAGAACAAAACACAAACAACAAACAAACAATAAACAAACACACAATAGACAGTCCGGGGGTGGGGGTGGGGGGACGTGAGTGCGTGGGGTGGGGGGTGGGGGTGTGCATGCGTGGGGTAGGACAAAACACACAAACACCAACAAACAAACAAGAAGTGAAACTACTAGGACCACTTCTTGCTTTGTGACTAAACAGGCTGTGTCTTGCTCGCAACCTCAATCAACTAGGCCAAGTGATCATTGTGATCACTTGGCCTAGTTTGCCGCTGAGCTTTGCAGGTGCTGCCGCGCTTTGCAGGTCAAGTGATCATATATGATCACTTGGCCTAGTTTGCCGCCGAGCTTGCAGGTGCTCCGTGCTGACGTCATTGGCGGCAGGCTGCCGCGCTTTGCAGGTCAAGTGATCACATATGATCACTTGGCCTAGTTTGCTGTGCTCCTCTTTTCTCAACCAGGCTTGCAAACTGGCTTTGGCAGAGTTACAGCAGTAATTTGCTGTAGCCAAGCTTTTATGGCGGCTCTAATCGCCAGTAGTAGTACATCCGTCATTGTATATTTGGAGCATTTATATGAA
The DNA here is from genome assembly GCA_018398815.1 of Conus ventricosus. Classification (NCBI taxonomy): domain Eukaryota; kingdom Metazoa; phylum Mollusca; class Gastropoda; order Neogastropoda; family Conidae; genus Conus; species Conus ventricosus. The sequence continues at coordinate 4,054 of JAFLJL010014928.1, read as the reverse complement.
GATAGTGCTGGCCACACACTACTCCTCTCCATACTGGTAGATGTACTAAGGTCTGCCAAACCCTATCTAGTTTGTTTGCCAGAACATTCGAAAATCGCTATTCAGCTGCATAAGTCTAATAATGGTTTGGCGTTTGCTACACAGTTCATTTATACTGATTCCTAGCTTGTGAAATTTAGGATAGTTATAAAAACACACAGAAAGGTTGAATAAGTTTTCTAGCATACGAATCGCCATATTCACCTGCATCTTAAGAAATGAACGCCATGTTTGATGCGTTTTTTGTTTTTTTAAACATGACTTGGGCTGTCTCAAGCCAACGCCCAACAATCAACGCATGATGGATTGTTTTGCTTTGGCCAACTTTCAACAATGCAGCGCCATTTTTTAAAAAAGGAACCATCTCATCGATAGTCAAACACGCATTGAAATTGGCTGTATCTTGGTCAACAATATTGCCTTCAACGTTTTCATTTCCTTGAACCAACAAACCTTGAAGATAGTCGTTCATTTCCAAAGCAGTCGGTTCACTTTTTCTTTTTCTCCACCCTCTAGGAAAGCAATACTTCTTTTCGGTTTCGGCGGTAACGAACATGCTTCACCTGATTCTTTTTTGACAAATACTCTAACATGCAGTTAAAGTAAAACTTGTGATCTTGAATAGCACCATTCTGTTCCTCAGTAAACCGGTTCGCCATTTTAGAATAACACAGCCAAGCACACAGCACAGTAAAAAGCGTCCTGCTAGTCCGGGAGTCAGTAGAAGAATGTTTTGGTCATGTGAGCGCCCGTAAGCCTACGCTTAAATGTAACCCCTCGCTGACGTGTTGACGTGGCAGAGCAGGGTCGTTGGGCACCGTCCTGACAGAGTTGACAGTACTGAAAGAGAGCCAACCTCTTCCAAGTTCAGCCGTGGGAACGGAGTGAAGGGTTCTAGAAGGCTGATGTCATATGTTGTAATAGGGCAGGCTGGGCGGGAGGGAGTGGGGTGAAGAGGAGGGGAAAAGAGGGGGAGGAGGTGTGGCAGTATTGATTTTTTGGCCTCACAGTTTGTCAGCAGGCTGAGCGACAGGCTAACTTAAAACGCAGACACTATTTATTATAGATAACTGTACAGCAGAAAGAAACACTTTGTCAAACCCGGCTTTCGGTGGAAGACATGCAAAAAACTAATAAATAGTGTGTGTGTGTTCGTGTGTGTGTGTGTGTGTGTGTGCTTGTGTGTGTGTGTGTGTGTGTGTGTTTGTGTGTGCGTGCGTGCGTGTGTGTGTGAGTGAATGTGTGTAGTGTGTGTGTGGTGTGTGTGTGTGTGTGGTGTGTGTGTGTGTGTGTGTGTGTGTGTGTGTGGTGTGTGTGTAGTGTGTGTGTGTGTGTGTGTGTGTGTGTGTGTGTGTGTATGTGTGTGTGGGGTGTGTGTGTGTGTGTGTGTGTGTGTGTGTGTTGTGTGTGTGTGTGCGTGCGCATACGCACGTATGTCTATGGCTCCAAGACTGGCTTCTCCTCGTGTCTAAATAGAAATATTATTTAAACCCACAAGCAATTTCCTTCACCACACGTTGTTCTGAGGGCAACTTGACCTTAACGGGCTTTGGCTGCGCCTCTCTCTCTGCTAACAACTCCACGCTGTAATTAACACACCCCGAAGTAAAACGGATAGCCTAGTGGGACCACCGTGTATATGGGCGCGTTCAGCCACGGCTGCTTTTCCCTACGTTACTCTATGGGGCGTGTTCAGCCACGGCTACTTTCCCCTACGTTACTCTATGAAAACTTTAGTAAATTAGTATTGAAAACGGATAACCCTACACAGTATGTTTGTTTGTAGATAATCGTTATTTTTGGTTATTGAAGTCTTACTTGTCAGAGAACAGGAAAACCTTTATTCTGGGTCACTTTCGCCCGAAACTGGTTGAGGGCGAAAGTGGCCCAGAATGAAGGTTTTCCTGTTCTCTAAAAGCAAGAAAAAAGAAAGAGAACGGAAAAGAGGGGGTAGGGGGAGGGGCAGTTCTAACACCGACTCTGGAGACCGGAAAAAGGGGTTAGGCGCTGGTATGTCATGGAACAGAGAGCTAAACAGACGATCGTTTCCACACGAGCTTCTGAAGTCCATGATCATTGCTGAGTGTTATCATTATGTTTCGTTTAGCACGTCCTTCATGCTTTTGTGACTTGGCAAGAGCTGCTCTCTCTCTCTCATCTCTCTCTCTCTCTCTCTCTCTCTCTCTCTCTCTCTCTCTCTCCCTCTCTCTCTCTCTCTCTCTCTCTCTCTCTCTCTCTCTCTCTCTCTCTCTCTCTCCTGAATGGCCTCATCTAGATGCTCACACTTGAATGTATGTCGGCTCTTGGATCATTCTCTGTCCTGAAAGTTCTGGCTCTTCTTCCCGCCATCTTCTTATACATCAGCTGACACGTGGGAATGGAATGTGGCTACACTGGGTACACCTGTGTCTCACCTCAGAAGAACAGCCATGTCCCCGTCTGGCACAGGCACGGACAAAGCAAACACATTAGCTCGGGCCATAGGCCAGCAGGGCTTGGTTGAAAAAAGTGACATTGTTAACTGGGCTGCTGTGCCATGCTGTGTTCCCGTTGTAAGCTGGTTTCTGCTGCATCGTGTCATAAGCAGATGAAGAAACATAAGTGTGAAAAGAGTAGTCATTGCCATTGATACACACGCTGGAGGTGTTTCATTGTGTGTCTTTTAAAGTCCGACTCCGTCATGTGGGGTTTGTTTTTTGACATGAGTTTCTTGAATTTGGAAGGCACGTTGAAAATGGCCAGAAGGCAAAACCAACGCAAAAATTCAGATGGAGGTAGAAAATCTTGGCACAGAAGATGTTGTTATATACGTTGACGGTTCCGTGACCAAAGGTAAGTCAGGCTGGGGATACACAGTGAAGCAAAATGGCCGAACTATCCAGGAAGACAATGGTGCATACAGTTTAACAACGTCAAGTCTAACAAGGGAAGTAGAGGCAGTGACACAATGGTGCATACAGTTTAACAACGTCAAGTCTAACAAGGGAAGTAGAGGCAGTGACACAATGGTGCATACTGTTTAACAACGTCAAGTCTAACAATGGAAGCAGAGGCAGTGACACAATGGTGCATACAGTTTAACAACGTCAAGTCTAACAATGGAAGTAGAGGCAGTGACACAATGGTGCATACTGTTTAACAACGTCAAGTCTAACAATGGAAGTAGAGGCAGTGACACAATGGTGCATACTGTTTAACAACGTCAAGTCTAACAAGGGAAGTAGAGGCAGTGACACAATGGTGCATACAGTTTAACAACGTCAAGTCTAACAATGGAAGTAGAGGCAGTGACACAATGGTGCATACTGTTTAACAACGTCAAGTCTAACAAGGGAAGTAGAGGCAGTGACACAATGGTGCATACAGTTTAACAACGTCAAGTCTAACAATGGAAGTAGAGGCAGTGACACAATGGTGCATACAGTTTAACAACGTCAAGTCTAACAATGGAAGTAGAGGCAGTGACACAATGGTGCATACAGTTTAACAACGTCAAGTCTAACAAGGGAAGTAGAGGCAGTGACACAATGGTGCATACAGTTTAACAACGTCAAGTCTAACAATGGAAGTAGAGGCAGTGACACAATGGTGCATACTGTTTAACAACGTCAAGTCTAACAATTGAGGTAGAGGCAGTGACACAATGGTGCATACTGTTTAACAACGTCAAGTCTAACAATGGAAGTAGAGGCAGTGACACAATGGTGCATACAGTTTAACAACGTCAAGTCTAACAATGGAAGTAGAGGCAGTGACACAATGGTGCATACTGTTTAACAACGTCAAGTCTAACAAGGGAAGTAGAGGCAGTGACACAATGGTGCATACTGTTTAACAACGTCAAGTCTAACAATGGAAGTAGAGGCAGTGACACAATGGTGCATACAGTTTAACAACGTCAAGTCTAACAAGGGAAGTAGAGGCAGTGACACAATGGTGCATACTGTTTAACAACGTCAAGTCTAACAATGGAAGTAGAGGCAGTGACACAATGGTGCATACTGTTTAACAACGT